>CATIWM010687866.1:0-23084 GCA_949671775.1 Mallotus repandus
AAAAAATATTGAGAAAAAATAAATAAAAACAGTATAAAATAAAAAAATTGTTGAAAAAAAAGGAAACAAATAAAATGTCGAAAAAAGTATAAAGAAAAGTTAAATAATTAGTAAAAAGAAAAAAATGCTGAAAAAAAAAAACCCTAATGGCAAAGAGAGTGGGCTATATTTGAAAGAAAAAAAATTTAAAATATATTTTTAAAAGTTTTTTTTTGTTTTTGGTCTATTTATGTAAAGATCCATATTGTTTAACGAGGAAGTTAACTCGCGCTTCGCAACGAAAAATTTCAAACCATTTCAAAATCGATAATAAAATGTAAAAGAAAATAAAATAGATAAAAAGTTAAAACATAATAAGTAGAATAATTTTTTTCTTTTATTCTGCATAATATAAACATTATTATTTAATACAAATAGTAAGTTCATATTTTCAATATTAATATTTTATGCAAATTGTTCAGGTTAAAGAAATGAAGAGCAAATACATAAAAGCAAATACCATGAAGTTAAAAGGTGAATCTATTTGTGCAAATAAATTTTTTTCTTGGCAATTGCTCTCTTTTCAATATCCTCAGTTGAAGCATGTGCTTCCTCCTCTTCTACTTCAACCTTGGGTTCTTCGACCTCTTTAGCATCTATTGTGCCATACTAAAACTGCAAAAGTTCATTAGAGGAAAAAAAAAAGCTTAATGTAGTTGTTGTATGAACATCTGAAGGCATAAATTTGGTATATTCAGAAAAAAGAAAAAAGCACTTAACTTACCCTAAAACTTTTAGGCTAGCAGTAACATTTTGTTGCTGCTAGTGTGTGGTCGTAAGCCCTTAAAATTCCTAATTTGAATCCAAATAGAACCATTGACACTAAGAAATAGTTACCCAAATAAAATCATAATGATTTACAAAGATTAGCACTCGCTAATCAAAGCTTTCCACCTCATCATTCAATGATTTCTTCAATTGTGACAACTCCATCATAAACAAAATAAATATCTACTAAGAGACCAATCCAAAAACAATTTGCAAATAAACTCAATCCAGTTGGTTTGATAAAAACAAATCATTTAGAATCTAAGGCAAAAGGCAGATGAATCATAAAACCATGGAAATTAATCTTTGATAGTCAAGACGGTTCCTATTGACATAGAATCATCAATTAATAATGAAGAAGACAATGGACAACAATGGCATCATATACAATATAAATTAGGCAGAAAAGGAATACAAAATACATGCATGCATCAAAAACTAATTCATTGCACACTATTCATATAAAAAAATAAATAGTTTAATAAAAAATAAACCAAACAGCAAGAGTAAAAACAACATATAGGAAAGAAACTAAATTTTGAGAAATGGAACCGTACAATGCCTAATCAAAAAGAAAAAGAAAAGGAGCTCGGCTATTTCTTGCAGAAATTAAAACCAGTAACAGGTAAAAATAAAATCAATCAATGGCTGAAAGAAATCTCGCATAAACCAATAGAGTCAAATTCAAAGGCAATCACTCTTTTAAAAAAAATTGTAAAGTAAAGAAAGTAGTTAAAATCATAATGATTTACAAAGATCAGCACTCACTAATCAAAGCTGCTCCACCTCATCATTCAATGATTTCTTCTATTGTGACAACTCCTGCATAAAAAAAAAATCAACTAAGAGACCAGTCCAAAAATAATTTGCAAATAAACTTAATCCAGCTGGTCTGATAAAAACATATCATTTATAATCGAAGGCAAAAGGCAGATGGATCATAAAACCATGGAAATTAATCTCAGATAGTCAAGATGGTTCCTATTAACATAGAATCATCAATTAATAATGAAGAAGACTTTGGACAACAATGGTATCATATACAATACAAATTAGGCGGAAAAGGAATACATAATACAAACATTATTATTTAATATAAACAGTAAGTTCATATTCCAAGCATCAAATGTATGTTTCATCACCCCAGTAAAACAGGAGGAAAATTTTAATGAATTGCATAAGTATAATTGTATATGCATGTTGGTATTGCCTATTTAAAAATCATTGTCCTTCTAGGAGAAGCACAAACAGAAAAATTAATTGACAAAAAAAACAGTATAAGAAGGTTGCAAATTTAATTTACCAAGCAATTAATTTCTTTTTTTTTTCACTTTCCCATAATTTACATGGGTATTCCTAATCTAGAAATTTGTCCATGCTTACATCCTTACCAAGAAGAATCAAACATACCCCATATGTTCCACTATTCATTTGCATGCCAAATTCTTGAGAGCTATCAATGGCATCGATCCTAATACTACTAGCATAAGTTTCAAACTCACATATTAGCTTTATTTCTTTGCCTACTCTCCCTTTTCCAGGAAGGCAATTGGAACAATAGATACCTGGATCAACTGACCCTTATCATCCATTTATAGCAAAGCTAATGTATCAGCTTCAGTTATTGTTGCTCCATAAACACTACTGCATTTGGTTATAGAATGGCCCTTCCACCTACCAAGAAATGGTAGGATTCTTGTTGCACTAACCTGCATCAATAAAAGAAACCATGTCATCATGTAAATTGTGGATTTAGAAATTATATGCAATGTCAATTGAAACAACACAGTTACTCAGTGACTGAGTGCCAAAAGTTTCCCTATCTATCTGTGAGCCATTTACAACAACTGCACTTACTGTGCTACTGTCAATTAAGGGATGAGAAAGGACCCTGTCACCTTTATCCTCAAGGAAAATAAGTAGCATTTCCAAAACATCTTTTGGATCCATTATATAAAAAGCTCTTGCTCGCCTATCTTTCTCTTATGAATATAGGCAATTCTCACAGACAATAGAAGGCCGTTAAGAAGGAAGCTTAAGATTTCTATATGATCAAAAAGAAAAACAATAAGTAGTAAGCAAATGGAAAAAAATTCAAAAGTATAATTATGAATTCATTATACATAAAAAAGAGAAAATTAAACTATTTTTTGCACAATATGTACAAAAAATAAAGTTACATAGCTCATGAATAGCTATTGCCTAAAGTAAAAACAACATATAGGAAAGAAACCAAATTTTGAGAAATGGAACTATACAGCGCCTAATCAAAAAGAAAAAGAAAAGGAGCTCCGCCATTTCTTATAGAAATTAAAACCAGTAATAGGTTTTAATAAAAACAATCAATGGCCAAATGAAATCCAGCATAAACCAATAAAGTCAAATTCAAAGGTAATCGCTCTTTAAAAAAAATTCTAAAGTAAAGAAAGCAATTAAAACCTTAAAATCCAATATTTGTATTCAAGGCCTTATCTTTAGCAGTTAATAGCTCCCGCTGATACCGTTATACTTTCCTCTCTGACACCATTATTCTCGCTGCCGAATCTTAAACCGTATTTAGTATAATATCTGTGTATGCCTTCTTCAATATCATTAATTCCTACTCCAATAAAACAACACAAAATAAAAATCACTAAAATCGTTAATTCCTTCATCATCGCCTCATCATCCATTCTATCCTCATCCTCTAATTTCAGCCACTTACTCGGTGGCTTATCTCCATCTTTAGGATAAATCAACTTCAATTGTTTCTTCAAATCTTTATAAGACAAAAACTTATAGCCCCAATCCAGCAACGTATCCTCTATCAATATGCTCAAGCTCTTCCAAAACTTCATGTCTCTACCTGCAGATCATACCAATCTTAACAGCAAAAAAGAAGAGATGTGAAAGAACAGAGGGAAGTGCATTCTGTTAACTTAGTTCAAAAATAAATAGCTGCATTTTGTTAAATAAAATAAAAATTAGTTTGCCATTTTAATAGTAGATAATTAACAATAATTATTTTTAATCAAGCAATAAAATAAAGAAAATAACAATATTATACTAAATTTCTAGCCTTAAATGAAAGATCGATGTCTAAATAGATTACAAATTATAAGAAAATGGTTAAAAGTTGTAAAAAATAGTTCACATTACCGAAGTGGATAACCAATTTAAGTCTTAATTTAATTTTGTACCATCCAAAGTTCACTAACATATATGCAAAACAACACCTTCAAGCGAAGGAACAATGCAAAAATGGAAGCTTGATTGAGTTCATTAATCCTTTTTTCTTTTGTTGTTGATCTTCTCTTCTTCGCACAGCATCAACAATGTCAAAATTAAATCCATATGTGTACGTTAGCCTCATGCCCAACGGTGATGGAACCTATACTTGCCTTCTCAAACTGGAAAACTAAAACAGGGCATATCCAAGCACCAAAACTACCAAACTTAACTCAAAACAATCAAAAATTCAGAACCCATCAACAACAAATGCTAGAGCACAAAATCATAATTCAAAACCTCCAATTTCTTTACCTTAATATGAACTCAGAACCAACATAACCATGAATAAACATAATGAAGCAATAATCTTTCAACCAAAAAAAACAAAAATCAAAATGAGTGTATAGGAATGAAAAAACAAATAAACAAACAAACAAACCTTTAATGATTTACTAGCACTCTTAGACAACCTTAAACCATGTGAAGAAGGTATTGGTGTCATTGGTTTTGAATCCTAATTAGTAGGTGAAAGCAAAGCACCATCACAGCCTTAACACAGGGTCAATCAACCATTTTTGTTCTCATCTCAGATATAGAAGAAGAAGGGGAGCGGCGGCTAGGGTGCGGATATAAGGCGGAAAAGAGAGAGTTCACATGTTTGAAATTGGACCAAAAATCAAGTAAAATCATGAAAAATCTACAGCTTGAAAGGGATGTACAAGGCGATTTGAAGGAGAGAAAAGGAGGAGAAAGGGAAGCAGTGAGATAGAGAGGGGCGACGAAGAGGAAGAGAAAAGGGAATTGTTAAAGGATACTAGGGTTGCCATTAATCAAGAGAAGAGAAGTTGAAAAAAATAGGCACACTGAATGACACCGTTTCATCAGAAGAAATGGCAACAAGATCAATTGCATAAGACGACGTCATTTTTTCAAAGAGTTACTCGGATTCTGGTCTGGGTGGGCGGAGTCAAGAAAAGCAACACGGGCTAAAATTCTACAATGGCATAATTGCAATTACACGTGAAATCGAATGGCAAAGTAATCATTATAGATGAACAGTGAAATTTATTTTCAACTTTATACATATAAACAGATGGTGGAAGGAATATTTCCACAAAGACTAATTAAAAGTTCGAGAATTTTGAGAACCAATGAGCTAATTTCTGCTCCATTAGATTCCAAAATTGGAGTTGGAAAATTTTAGGTTAAATGCAAATGTGGTCACTCAACTTTGTTGTAATTTGGGTACTAAATTTAAATTTATTTCTTTAAAGTCACCTAACTTTGGTTTTGTTTCAAAAGGGTACTGTCAAAAATTTTAAGTCATCTAAATTTCATTTAAAAGCCATTTTAATCCTTCAACCTGTTTATCTTTTCAATTTAGTTTAAAAATTATAAAAAATTTGAAAGTTTACTTTGTCTAGACTCTGATACCATTTCAGAATAGGTTTGCTCTTACTATGTCGAATTAAAATGATTTTTAAATTTTTCTTATTTCCTATAAATATATAGAAAATATGGACTTATTTGCAAAAAAAAAAAATCTTTAATTATGGATTAAAATAGTAATTCTGAATTGTTCAAGCAATATAAAAATTTTTAGTGACTGTTATAAAATGAAATAGAAGTTTGGTATCTGTTTATACCAAATATAAAATTCTAATAAAGCCCATCATCTAAAATTAATTAATTAGTTAATTAGTTAATTAATTAATTAAGTTGACAGTTTTTAGAAAAAAAGAAGTCAATAAGAAGTGGGAGACGTGGGGAAAGCAGTGATACAAACCCTACCTATTATAGAGATAGAACGTGCATCCAACTTTGAATATTAGCCCAATGATCATCAAGGAATAGGTTGTGTTGATGGAACTAAACCCCTTGCTTATTAAATTGAAGCAAAATACCTAGTTATTAAAAGATAAACAGTTACACAATCCTAAGTTTAGTCAACCTAGCAATTGTAGTGAAAGGTAGAAGTGAAATAATCCAAGCAAACTTGCAAAGTTTCAAAAGAACAAAGATGAAAAAATTCTCATTTAATTAATTATAATTCAACAACTTCATTATTTACAGCCCCCAAGATGGCTATTTATAATAAAAAACCTAATAAGGAACAAATTTGGAAACAAATAAATTCTTAAACATCAAAAAGGAAAACCTAGAAAAATAAGAAATTTTGGCCTGACGTCTAACATGGCTGTGTCAGAAAAATGACATAGCTATGTCACTCTGATGCTTGAAAATATTACAATCACACATAGCTTTGTCAAAAAGGTGACACGGCTATGTTTGGTTCATGCGACAGAGTTTGGATAGGATTGGAATCAGACACGGCTGTGTCAAATTTTTGACATAGCTGTGTCAAAATGAAGATGATCGAATCAGCAAAAATGATCTTCATAAAAGTTATATCTCTTTGTCTTATCTTTCTATAGCATTTTTAATCACCTTAATCCGACTCTCGTAACAAAATTTATGGCCAAAATACCAAAGTATGCTACTAAGACTCAAAATATGAAATCAAGCTAACTATCGTGAATTCTTCATCACTTGGCTCCATGTTTGCACTTGAGGTTGAATCCACCATTTTCTTCATATTATAAAGAACAAATGAAGTCAATGCTTGTTTAAACTTCTTGGTCCTTGCTCTTGTCATTAGTCTCTTATAATGCAAAGGATCATTTAGCTTGATTGGCTTGCTTGGTTCCTTGATTGCATCATTCCTTCCTTCCTCAAGATGATTCCTCCTTAAATTAGTACCTAAATCAAAATCAAAAGGAGATAAATCAATAACATTAAAAGTAACACTTACATCATACTCATTGGGCAAGTCAATCTTGTATGCATTGTCATTGATGCGCTCCAACACTTGAAAAGGTCCATCTCCACGCGACATCAACTTAGATTTCCTTTGAGTTAAAATAATTTCTTCTCTCAAATTTACCCAAACTCGATCTCTAGGTTCAAATACAATATTTATATGTCGTTTGTTTGTATGTTTGGCATATTGCTCATTCTTTCGCTCAATATTTGCTCGCACCTTTTCATGCAATGCCTTCACAAATTCCGCCTCCTTTTTTCCATCAAGGTTTACTTGTTCACTCACAGGTAAAATAATTAAATCTAAAGGACTCAATGGAATAAAACCATAAACAATCTCAAAAGGACAGTAATTAGTAGAAGAATGCACACTACGATTATAAGCAAATTAAAATGTGGTAAGCAGTCTTCCCATGACTTCAAATTATGCCTAACCATGGTTCTAAATAATTGAGATAAAGTTCTATTAACTACCTTAATTTGCGGATGACATGTAGTGGAAAATAAAAGTTTAGTGCCCAATTCACCTTATAAAGTCTTTCAAAAGTAGCTTAAAAATTTAGCATCTTTATCACTTATAATTGTTCGAGGTATGCCATGCAAATGAACAACCTCTTTAAAGAATAAATCTGCAATATGTTGTGCGTCATCAGTTTTTCTACATGTTATAAAGTGAGCCATTTTTGAAAACCTATCTACCACAACATATATTGAATCATGTCTATGCCTAGTCCTAGGTAACCCAAGCACAAAATCCATGGAAATATCAATCCAAGGTGAATTAGGCACAGGTAGAGGCATATACAAACCATGTAGTTTTAACTTAGACTTAGCTTGTTTACACACAATGCACTTATCACAAATTTTAGCAACATCCTTTTTCATATTAGGCCAATAAAAGTGATAATGTAAAACATTCAAAGTCTTAGCTATATTAAAGTGTCCCATTAAACCACCCTCATGTGCTTTACAAATAAACAACTCACGCATAAAACAATTAAGAACACACAATTGTTTTTCTTTAAACAAGTAACCATCATGCCTATAGAATTTTTCAAAAGCAACATTTTCACAAGCATGATAGATACTACCAAAATCATTATTATTCTCATATAGCTCTTTAATGTATTCAAATCCTAATAATTTAGCATCTAAAGAAGCAAGTAAAGTGTACCTTCTTGAAAGTGCATCAGTAACAACATTCTCTTTACCTTGCTTGTATTTGATGACATAAGAAAATGACTCAATGAATTCACTCCACCTAGCATGTCATTTGTTAAGCTTATTTTGCCCTTTCAAGTGCTTCAAGGATTCATGATCAGTGTATATAACAAATTCTTTAGGCAATAAATAATGTTGCCAAGTCTTTAGAGAGCGAACTAAAGCATACATCTCCTTGTCATAAATAGGGTACTTTAAGCTTGCACCATTTAACTTTTCACTAAAATAAGCAATTGGTCATCCATCTTGCATTAGAATAGCCCCAATTCATAAACCTCCTGAAGCATCACATTCAATTTTAAATGTTTTAGAAAAGTTAGGAAGAGTAAGTTAAGCAGCAGAAGTGAACTTATCCTTAAGCATATTAAATGCTTGTTCTTGCGCTTCTCCCTATTTAAAGCCAACATTTTTCTTGATGACTTCGATCAATGGTGCGGTAATGATGCTAAAATCCCTTATAACTCACCTATAAAAGCTTGCAAGACCATGAAAACTTCACACATCATCAACTCCTCTAGGTGTAGGCCATTTCTTAATTGCCTTGACTTTCTCTTCATCCACCTCTATTCCTTTTGCACTAACAACAAAGCCTAAGAAAACATGGTTATGTGTGCAAAAACTACACTTTTTGACGTTAGCATACAAACATTCCTTTTGCAACATTCCCAAAACCAAATGCACATATTCAATATGTTCTTCCAAAGATTTACTATAGATAAGTGTATCATCAAAATAAACAACCACAAATTTTCCAATGAAAGCGAGCAAAACATGGTTCATTAATCTCATAAAAGTGCCAGGTGCATTAGTTAAACCAAAAGGCATGACTAACCACTCATACAAACCATATTTTGTTTTAAATGCAGTTTTCCACTCATCACACTCTTTCATGCAAATTTGATGATACCCACTTTTCAAATCAATCTTGGAAAATATAATAGCCCCATGCAATTCATAAAGCATATCATATAACCTAAGAATGGGAGGTCGGTACTTTACTGTTATTTTATTGATTGCACGACAATCAACACACATTCCCTAAGTTCCATCCTTCTTAGGCACAAGTAGAATGGGAACAACGCATGGGCTCATGCTTTCTCTAATGTAGCCTTTATTCATAAGGTCCTCAACTTGCCATTGTAACTCCTTTGTTCCCTCTGGATTACATCTATAAGCAGGTCTATTTGGAATTATTGAACCAGGTACAAAGTTAATTTGATGCTCTATTCCTCTAATGGGTGGCAAACCACTAGGAATATCATCGGGTAACACATCTTGAAATTCCTGCAATAAACTCATAAAAGAACTAGGCAAAAAAGGGTCAAGATCATTAGTACTAAAATAAGATTCTTTGTAAACAAGTACAAGGACACGCTGCCTCAAGAGTAAATCTTTCCTCACATTTTTTCTTTTGCATAAAAATTTGCTTTTCTCTCTTGTTTTACTTCTATTACACTCAACTCTCCTTTTGCATGCGCATCACTCTTCTTTTTCTCATTGTGCATCCCCTCAAGCTCTCCTTTTTCCACTGTTTGCTCACTCCTCTCTTTACTTTTCTCACAGCTCTCCTTTTGCTTTTTTGCCTTTTCTTTTTTATGCAAACTTTGTCTCTCTCTTTTCATTGCTTTTTCTTTTTCAAATTCTTCAAACCTTTATTTTAGGACCATTTGATCCTCATACACTTCTTTAGCAGTTAAAGGTTTAAGGATAATGGGTAAATCATCCATTATAAAAAAATATCTATTAGAAAACCCATTATGGTTAACCTTCCTATCATATTGCCAAGGACGTCCCAAAAGAATATGGCAAGTTTGCATAGGCACCATATCACACAATACTTCATCTTTATACTTGCCAATGGCAAATGCTATCTTCACTTGTTTAGTCACTGTTATTTCCCCATAATCATTCAACCATTGCAATGTGTAAGGTCTAGGATGCTTCATGGTATATAAATGCAATTTCTCTACTAACAGCTACCCCATCAATAATCATACATCATACCTTATCTTGCACCTTGCATCTAGAATGAAAGATGTTCTCATATTGTACCTCATGTTTCATCTTGGTTTGCACATTCATAATTCACCTTGTAACAAGCAATTTGCCATGTGATGGACTTTGTATAGTCTCACCATCACCTGCATCCTTAAGCTTGGGTATCTCTAAATCACACTCATCATCATCACTTTTACTAAATATTTCATTACCCCTCATAGTCATGGTGCACTTATTTGGACAATTAGAAGAGATATGCCCATGACCCAAACATTTAAAACATATAATATCACGAGAGCATTTAGTTTGAGTCTCACCTTTGTCTTTTACCTTGGCGTTTCCCCCTTCCTTTTCTCCTTTATTGTCAACTTTTGTTTTGTTGTAGCTTTTATCCCCACTCTTCCAATTTAACTTCCATAAAGGATTATAAGAAGTTGAATTGCCTTTGGCACTCTTAAACTTTAATTGCTTATCAATCTTGATTGCCATGTGAAACTTATCATCCATGTTAAGATAGTGATGTAATTCCATTAAGTCGACTATGTTTCTATTCAGCCCATATAAGAACCTTGCCATTGTGGCCTCACGGTCCTCTTGAACATCTGCTCTAATCATAGCTATCTCCATTGATTGATGATATTCCTCTACACTTTTAGATTCTTGTATAAGATTTTGAAGTTTATTATACAATTCTCTATAATAATGTGTAGGAACATACCTCTTACACATGATTGCCTTCATCTCCTCCCATGTCTTAATAGGCCAATCATGGTTCCTACTTCTACTAGTCACCAATTGATCCCACCAAACAAGTGCATAATCGGTAAACTTTATGATGGCTAATTTCACTTTCTATTCTTCTGAATAATGATGGCAGTCAAAGACGGACTCCACCTTTTTCTCCCACTCTAAGTAGGCTTCGGCATCAACCTTGCCTTGGAAGCTTGGAATCTTCATCTTAATGCTCCCCAAGTTGCTATTAACTTTTGTATGCCTATTTTTGCCAAATTGGATGCTTGTTCATCATCCTTTTGACCATGTCTCCCTTAGTTTCTAGTATTGGTTGCACTAGCACCTCCTTGATAGCTTGACTCCATCCTATCCATTTGGTCTTCCAAGTCTCCAATTTGAGTAGCCAAATCCATCTTCAACCTATCAAACAGTTAGCTCAGGGAATTCATATTCAACTTTTGTTTGGGAATTTCTTCACCTTCTTTAGCCATTGCTTTAATTTTTCCTACAAGAATTTGTTAGTAGCAAAATAAAACCTAACAAAACACTCGCTCATATGTTTCACTCAATAAGGCTTTTACTCTCTTTTAAGCTCACCACTCTTGCCTTTTACCACACAAATTCCTCAAACTCGGTTCTAAAGCAACTAATGCAAATTCTTCAAGAATTGCTCAATCAACCTAACGCCACAATAACAAAATGAAATTAAACTTAAAATTCAAAGTGACAATTCAAATTTCAAATAAAATAAGAAAATAAGCTAGTGAACAAAACTTAGCTTAAAAAATCAAGAACTACCCAATCTTAGAAGCCAAGAAAACGCACACAACGATAATTAATAAAAGAAACCAAAGTTGATTTCTAAACCCACAATCATAACCACAACATAATTAGGAATTTAAAATCAAGTAGTAATTTTTTTTTATAGATGCGAAAATCAAATAAGGGTCTTTGATAATTTTTTTTTTAGCCCTTTGAATAAACAAAACAACAATTAGATTTTTTTTTTAATTTTTTTCAGTTCTAATTTCCTTTTTTTTAATGTAAGAAAAATTGAGAAGAAGAAGAAAAGATTTATAAACAAAAATTAAAGGATAAATAACAAAACCTTGAAGTTTGGCTTTGATACCAAACTGATACGAACCCTACCTATTATAGAGATAGAACGCGCATCCAACTTTGAATATCAGCTCAAGGATCATCAAGAAATAGGTTGTGTTAATGGAACTAGACCCCTTGCTTATTAAATTAAAGCAAAATACCTAGTTATTAAAAGATGAAAAATCACACAATCCTAAGTTTAATCAACCTAGCAATTGTAGTGAAAGGTAGAAGTGAAACAATCCAAGCAAACTTGCAAAGTTTTAAAAGAAAAAAGATGAGAAAATTCTCACTTAAATTAATTACAATTCATTTAAAAGAAAAAAGATGAGAAAATTATCACTTAATTAATTACAATTCAATAACTTCATTGTTTACAGCCCCTAAGATGGCTATTTATAATAAAAAAACCTAATGAGGAACAAATTTGGAAACAAATAAATTCTTGGACATCAAAAAGGAAAACCTAGAAAAATAAGGAATTTTGGCCTGATGTATAACATGACTGTATCTAAAAAATGACACAGTTGTATCACTCTGATACTTAAAAATATTACAATCAGGCACTATTTTGTTTGGTTCATGCAACAGAGTTTGGACATGATTGGAATCAGACACAACAATGTTAAAATAAAGACGATCGAATCAGTAAAAATGGTCTGCATAAAAGTTGTATCTCTTTGTCTTATCTCTATAGCATTTTTAATCACCTTAATCTGACTCTCGTAGCAAAAGTTATGGCCAAAATACCAAAGTATGCTACTAAGACTCAAAATATGAAATCAAGCTAACTATCTTGAATTCTTCATCACTTGGCTCCATGTTTGCACTTGAGGTTGAATCTACCATTTTCTTTATATTATAAAGAAAAAATGAAGTCAATGCATGTTTTAACTTTTTGGTCCTTGCTTTTGTCATTGGTCTCTCATAATACAAAGGATCATTTAGTTGATTAGCTTGCTTAGTTCCTTGATTGCATCAAGCAGTCACTGGAGAAGAAGAGAAAGATAAAAAAGGTTCTCTAGGAATGAAGAATGGACATCACACACAACTACACAGACATATACATAATCTCAATAGACTCAATAACACAGACAACAATCAACTCTGCTTTTCTTTATTTTCTTTTCAATTTTAATTCCAATGAACAATCTTGTTTATGAAAACTTTGTTTGTAATTAGCTTCCATTTTCATTTCAATGAATCTTTTCTTTTATTTTTTAAATAAGCATTTTCAGGGTTGAATTTAACTATTTTCTTGTAGTTAATTCAAGAACCCAGTAGTTTAGTTCCCTTAACTACATACAATCGTCTCTAAAAAGTTAGAGGTTCTTGGTTGGTGTACCTCACACACCTGGCATGCTTATAAAATCATCAAAAAGGGCCAAAGGCAAATAAATTTTGGCACTTTCGGTGGGACACTGCTAAAAATGCCACCAACCAGAAGTTTTATGGAGAAAAATATTACCGGGTCTCAAGACCAGGAGGAGGCACCTACAACAGTAGGGCTAGAAGTCTTTGTTGCCCACGTGGTGGAGAACTTTAAGAAACATATTCAAGACCAAATTACTGAGAGTACTCAAGTTTTGTTGAACATTTGCATGATTAAATGATAATCCATCCTCATTTTGACTTTAACAAACATTTTTAGACCTCTAATGCTCTTTGTTTAAGTGTGATTATAAGCATAAGTACTCAATTACATTCAATAAAGAAAAGTAAATTGACCAACCTTTGGAATATAATTGAGGACATTTGAAACACATTTCAAGCCTTCAAAGACCCTTACACATGCCCTACAAAGCATGGAAAAAGAACTAAATGCAAAGAAGTGCGTTCAGACACAAAATGAACAAGTTTAAGTAAGGACAACCTATGCTCGCGATCCTGAACCTACCCTCACGATCCATTTGTGACTCATACCTAAATTGAAAGAAAGGAGTCTACCACGCTCACGGTCTACCCTCACGACCGTGACCAGACCATGAGCATCACAAACGGTTAATTTTTATAAGCAATGACTATATTTTTCAACCTCACGATCCTGAGCCTATGCTTGCGGTCCTGAGTGTCTGAATTCCTGCAAAAATTGAAAATGCATTTAATGAAGAAGAAAGAGGTTGGGAAAGAATTTAATGGCTTTCAACATATATTTTTCACTCTCTAGCTATATATTGAAGCCTTGGAACTTCATTTAAGGAGTTACACAAGTTGGTTGAGCAATTAATCTCTTTGAACAATTCTCTTAATTCTTAAAATTCTCAATTGTATTTGAGTGTTGGTTGAATGCTAGGTTAGCTCTCTTCTTCATTTTCTTTCTTGGGTTAAAAAAGGGAAGTGAGGAGTTAATGCTAGTGGTTTAGGTTTAAGTGTAAGCCTTAAAACACTTGTGATTGATTGTAGGTTAGAGCTTAGCCTTTAAAAGCTCATTGTATTATAAAGGTTAGAGTTGAGCCACAAAACTCTTGTAAACTCAATCTAGATTAATAAGATTGGAGTGGGTATTAAAAATTCTAACTTGGGGATAAGTTAGGTGGAGATGTAGATTCATTTATGAATCAAACTCCTTAAATCTTGTGTTGTTGAGTTATTCTTTTGCTGTTTCATCTAAATTCTTCTTTAATTATTATTTAAACCTTAATTTTCTTTTAATTCTTTATTTGCCCTATTCACCCCCCCCCCTCTAGAGACAATAACTGATATTGATGATACAAGTGTATTTAAGAAGATTCTTGAAAGTATCATTCAAGAAAAGAGTGAGTTACAAATGAAGTTCTTAGGATCTTTAGTGAAAACTCTAAATGAGAGTTAGAAAGTAGTTTCCAAAAAATTTATCATCATCTTCAACAGACTACTAACGTGATCCAGCAAAATGCTAAGAGTGCAAGTGTTGAGGCTCCTTCCAAAGTTAACAAACAGCTTGGGAGGCTCAGGGGGCATTCCTCTGGATCATCATGACAGGAGGCTGGTGATTTCTATTGCCCAGTGCAAGTGAATTTGGAGGAGAAAGAAATATATCAACCTCCACACAAATGAGAGGAGATTTCTTCAACACTAAAGGTTTTTCATAATGGCTGCCCTAATAGCTGGCTAACTCTTCCATATCATCATTTGTATGCTAATAGTAATCCATCCATTTGTGCACCTGTATGATTATGATAATAATGTGTAGGGAGGCTTGGGGGGCATGGCATTAGGAGGAGCCAAAGTGTTTCAACAGTTCCACCAATTTTATACTCCAGAGAACCAAGTCCAAGTTGACATGGAAGGTGTAAGGAAGGAAAAGGCTGAGTTCATTAAGGAAACTCTAAATGACCAAGTCAACATAAGGCATTTACTCCATCAGATTTATGGTGTTACTAACTTTAATTTTTAATATGGAGTTTATGATGTAAGAGTGCACCATTCAACAAGAGGATCAGGGGGCATAACTCCATGGGGAATTAGGGGGAATCAACCAGAGAATTAATAGTTCCACCAACCAGTTAAAAAAATGTTAAAGGAGGTAGAGCTCAATCACAAAAGGAGATTCTATAAGGAAATAAAGAGGAAAAGAAAGCCATTTTTCAGAAACGTATGGGTCAAAAAGTTGGAAGGTCCAGAGAGAATAGAGGGATCCTCAAATCAAGAAGGTTCCAGCAAAGTTCAAGCAGTTCCAGTAAGACAATACCAAAAAAGAGCCCCAAGGTTTGTGGTTCCCCTATGGGTGGCTGCAGGGAATCAGTGGCACCGAATTCAATATAAGCAGTTCCCTCAGTCGTTGACACAAACTCAATAGAAGAGACCTCAAAGACAGAGAGCCCTAAAGAGGAGACTAAAAGTAAAGGAGGAAGACAATAATGAGAGAGCTACAAAGCAAGTTGAATCTATTACAGGGAACTATTTAGGCTTCTTTGTTCACAAAAGAGAGGTAAAGATCAATAAGAACAAAGTTAAAGCACTGTTAAAAGCCACACCACCCCAAAGTAAGAGAGAGTTCCAGGTATTCCTTAGCCAGGTGAATTATCTGAGAAAATTAATTTCAAATTTAGTAGAAAAACTGAAGGAATTCTCTCAATTATTAGAATTTCCCACTATATGGGAAATTATGAAAAAATGAAGACTGTGAGGAACTATTAGTGTACGTAATGATATAAAGTTGAACTACTGCTGTTTAAAAATGTTCTTCCTATAAAAAGGCCCTAAGGCCTGTTTCCTTGTTTATATTTTTCAGTTTTTAACTAAATAAGGTTAGCCTACTAGCTACCTTTGTTTATATGTTGTTTGTTTTTATCTTAACCAGTGTTGGCTAAAGAACTCTTGAGAATTTCTTATCATTATTGTCCAGAGAGCAGCAAGTGTTGAGCACCAAAGAGAATTAAAGGAAATTCAAGGAGATTCCAGAAAATTGTTAGTAAGATTTTCCCAAGGTTTCTCTTACGCAAAGGCTCTCTTACAAGGGTTATCTCCATGAATAAGAACTCTATCCAAAGACATGAATTCTCTCTCTTTCAAGATTTATGATCAACGTTAAAAAGAGAATTTCCTGTGTTGATTCCAAAAGCAGTGGAGATGACACAATTTATGCATATAAATAGGCTTTTCAACCATTTATATTCGGGGGGCAATTGTTTGTACCAAATATAAAATTTCAATAAAGCCCATTATCCAAAATTAATTAATTAAGTTGACAGTTTTTGGAAAGAAAGAAGTCAATAAGAAGTGGGAAACGTGGGGAAAGCAGTTACTGAAAAAGAGGAGAGAGATAAAAGAGGTTCTTTGGAAATAAAGAACGGACATCACATACAACTACACAGACATATACACAATCTCAACGAACTCAATAACACAAACAACAATCAACTCTATTTTTCTTTGTTTTCTTTTCAATTTCAATTCCAATGAACAATCTTGTTTATGAAAACTTCGTTTGTAATTAGTTTCCATTTTCATTTTAATGAATCTTTTCTTTTATTTTCAAAATAAGCATTTTTAGTGTTGAATTTAACTATTTTCCTGTAGTTAATTCAAGAACCCAGTAATTTAGGTCCCTTAACTACATACAATCGTCTCTAAGAAGTCAGAGGTTCCTAATTGGTGTAGTTCACACACCTGGCACGGTCATATAAAAAGATACAAATTGAAATTTGATAACTGAATTGAAACAAATCAAAAGTTCTGTACCCTCCCGTGCATTTGATCCAAAAAATTTTGTACCTTCAAAATTAATTTTTAAAATTTTTTTCTTTTCTTTACCTTCAGTAACAATTCACGATCACTAAATGTCATGCTAAATTAGATTAGTTCAATTCGACCATAAACAAATTAAACATGATCTAGTCAAAACTCGATTCGATTCCACTTATTTATACTCCTATCCAACCTTAACCCTTCACTTTTTTTGGTGTCTAGGAGAAAAAAAATACTAGCGCGGATGCACAGTACATAGTAAGCGACGTCTACATTTACTATTGCTTGGTTTTATTGAATAAATGTGAAGGAGGTTTGGGTTGGGTAGCTGAGTTAGGTTTAAAAGTCCAGTAAACGGTCACTATCTGCAATATGTTCAAACAGTAAAATAACAACTGCACGCCTATTCAAACTGTTCTCACTCGTTGCCAGTTCGGAACGAGCTCCACTCGGTCAATCAATTAGCGTTTTTTCAACCTTAAAAAAAAAAATCACAGGCTACAATTACTTCCAAAACCTCAAAAAAAAAAAAAAAAAAACCGGAGAGAGGCTCTTAGTCACCTGGTTTTAGCTTGCTTCAAACGAGGTAATCGCTTCTTAATTCCGAATTCATCGATCGTTTTTACTTCAAATTTCCTTTTCTGTGATGTTCTTTTTGGTTGAACTGATTCTGTATCTGTTCATGACTGCAAAATTGTTAGCGATAGCTGACTGTTAGGTGAATTTAAGAGGTCAAGTACGGTGGCGACGATTGGCATTCATTGTTTCTAATTTTTATGAGATGATAATTATATACATAAGTGCAATGAATCGAGCTGGCTTTCCGTTTTTGACTTTTTTTTTTCCAGTAATTGAATTCTTCTTTTGGTGTCTTTGGTGTTTGATAGGTATAAGCTATGTGATTTTGGAAGATTGCAGCAGATAAGAGAAATTGTTGGAGGCAGATATGAGGTGTAGCTGTTTTAGTGCGAAAGAGAAGGAGAAGGCTAATGGTGACATAGATGGTAATTTGTTTCATTTTCTCTTATGTTATATTGTGCTAATTTTGGCCTGTGTATCTGATTTAGAAGAAATCTTGTACGTGAGGAGAAGAATTAGTTTATATTTACAACAATTGCTTTCTAATGTTTGTGTCCAGTGATTGTTGCTGGTGATAATGGTTATGTACGTTATGGTTGCGTGTATGAATATTACGTCACATGATGACTTGTGCTTGGAAGAGGAAAGCAAGATGCCTAAAGTAATTATAAAAGTAATACATTGATTTTTAATTGGAGTTTTTGTTTGTTCAGTCACATTTTCAGCTCATCGACTCTGTTCTTTACCTATGGATTATAGAAAGGGAATAGTTTTTTTGTTTTTGTTTTTTTTTGGTTTGGGATTATACGGTTAAGGTGGAGGATTGTAAATTTTTAGGAATGTTTGTTCAGGACTGCTGGTAAGTAATTAGTTTACTAGTTGGCTTCCAACATGGAAGACATTGAGTAGCTTGCTGACCATTGGTTTTGGCAATGTAGTGGCTTTTTTTTTTTCCCCTTTTTCCTTGCGTATATTTGTTGTAACTTCACTGAAGGCTGCACAAACTTTGACTCTAATTCTCTTGGGATTAATTTTAATCTTATATATCCTTTGGATTTTAGCATCGCTTTTCTGTGTTACTAAAAGTTGCAATGTTGTTTTGGGTAGCATAGACATTGTGCAACTATTCTTTTCCTCGTCTCTTCTTTCTCATGCACCTTTAATTCCCTACATTTTGGTTTCCACTTAATTTTTTTTTTATTGTTTTTCTTTTTTGTGCTGCTAGAGGATTTGCTTGGTGATGTTAACCATTTTTCATACAATGAAATAAGAGCAGCAACAGACAACTTTCATTCAACCAATAAGGTTGGCCGAGGAGGTTTCGGAATTGTGTACAAGGTGATCAGAATTTGCAGATTGTGAGCATGGTAGCATATTTTTTTAAAAAAAAAAAAAAGAGTTGCACATTAGCATGCTAGCATACTTTCTTTTGCTTTTTTTTTTTTTCCTATAAAATAACTAGTTTCTTTATCCCTTAGCTTTCATTCTTCTGTTAAAAATATATGACAATCCTTTTCTCTCATGTCTATAGAATTGATTTACTTATTTTTAGTTGGGCAATGTTGGTAGGGAACCCTCAAAAGTGGAAGAAAAGTCGCAGTGAAGACACTTTCTGCTCAGTCTAAGCAAGGAATGCGGGAATTTTTGAATGAGATTAATACTTTATCAAAAGTTAGGCATCCAAATCTTGTTGAGTTGATAGGATGCTGTGTTCTTGGAGCTAACCGAATTTTAGTGTATGAATATGTAGAAAATAATAGCCTCGATCATGCATTGCTAGGTAAACTTTCACACATTTTGGTTTGACATGTGAAACTTTATTAACATGGTGGGGCTTGAATGTGTTGTAATATTAAATGTTTAACTTACGCAGGTTCACAGAATACAGCTAGCTTACTGGATTGGGGAAAAAGATCTGCAATATGCTTGGGTATTGCCAAGGGCCTTGCCTTCCTTCACGAAGAACTTCAGCCACATATTGTGCATAGGGACATCAAAGCTAGTAATATACTTCTTGACAAGGAGTATAACCCAAAGATTGGAGACTTTGGGTTGGCTAAACTCTTTCCAGATGATATTACTCATATTAGCACAAGAGTAGCCGGAACAACGTAAATTGTCCTTGAACTTCTAATTGATGGTTAAATTTTTTTGTTTGGCATTTTATTTGCTGTAAACTAAACCAATAGAAAAACCTCTGATTTTTCTTCTTTTTACTTGCAGTGGTTATTTGGCTCCAGAATATGCTATGGGAGGCCAATTAACAATTAAGGCTGATGTGTACAGTTTTGGGATACTCATCCTTGAAATAATTAGTGGCCGAAGCAGTGCGAGAAACAGCTGGGGAGGAACGGAAAAGCTCCTTCTAGAATGGGTGTGTGAATTCTTCTTCTCCCAGATTGCAATACGCCTCCTGGTGCCTTCAGATTTCTTTTATTATCGTTTTGTTCAGCAGCATATTGTCAATCATGTATTGCATAGGTTCATTTCATGTGTTCGCTCATCACCATTCCCTTTAATAATTTAAGTAGTAGACCAATCCCATGCTTTAATGAATTTTCTTGATCAGAAGATTACATTTCTTCTCAGTTGTCAATATACTTTTTGTAGCTGAAGAGGTTATACTCGCTTCTTCATAGGTATGGGAGCTTTACCAAGGAGGGAAACTTTTAGAGCTAGTGGATCCACAGCTGGGAGAAGTTTCTGAGGAAGAAGTCATTAGGCACATGAAAGTAGCCTTATTCTGTACGCAGGAAGTGGGAAGCCGAAGGCCGCTTATGAGCCAGGTCATTGAAATGCTCACGAAGGACGTCCGGCTCAATGAGAAGCTCCTTTCACCACCAGGTTTATTTCAAGATTCATCAAGCCTTAGTGGGGCACCATCATTAACTAAAAAATCATCTGGAGCTGATTATAGCAGTACTCAGATGAGCTCTGTTCCTGTCACAATCACAGAGGTGACACCTAGATGAATAATAGTTTGTCGTTGCTACCAACGCGTTCGTGTATGTATATCAGTATATTGCATTATGATATCTCCAATTGTATACGCATTTTTTTTTTCTTTTTTCATTTCATTTTGTAGGAAAAGTGAGCGAGGAGAGAGTATACCCAATTAAAGTGGCAAGTCTATATATATATTTTTTAAGTTGTTAGAAGTGAAGTTGAGGAAATTATCTGGCATGATTGATGGAGATATATTACATTATAGACATTACATTTGAGACATGTGATGCACATTTTAAAATTCTTAATTTTTTTGAACTATATATATATATATATATATATATATATAAATGTATGAAGGGGGACAGACAAAATTATGAAAATTTTTTTACTTATTATTATATAAAAATTGAATAATTTAGTCATTTACTGATAAAAATAAAATAAAATTAATTAAAATATAATTTTAATTTGATATAATGGCTATTTTTTCTATGATAATTAGGATAACTTCTATTTTATCTCTAATAAAAATTAAATTGACTAAAATATAATTCTAATTTAATTGAAACTATGTTTCCTATTTTAATTAGAATAACTTCATCTTATCTCTAACAAAATTTTTAATTTAAGTGAAAGTGTATTTTCTATTCTAATTAGGTTAACTTTTATTTTATCTCAAATAAAAATTAATTTAATTAAAATATAATTTCAATATAATTGAAAGTATGTTTCCTAGGTTAACTTCTATTTTATTTTTTACAAAATTAAATTAAATTAAATCAATTAAAATGTAATTTTAATTTAATTGAAATTATATTTCCGATTCTAATTACGTTAACTTCTATTTTATCTCTAATAAAAATAATATTAATTAACAAATAATTCTAATTTAATTGAAAATATATTTCCTAATTAAATTAATTAAAATTTTAGTGATAATTTTGTTAAAAATATATATTTTTCTATTTTAATTAGGTCTATTTATATTTTATCTAATATAAATCAAATTAGATAACATAATTTTATAAGTCTTATTATATTAAATTTAATAAGTAAATAATTAAAATCAAAATTAATAAATTTTATAAAAATAGGAAAACTATATAATTTGTTTTAAATGTAGATATGTTTATAAATTAATAAATAAAAAATAGAGCATATAGTTTGTTTGACAGTATATTTTATATAAGAAAAGTAGTATAATTATCGTTTTAAGACATTTTTATAAAATTTAACAAAAACAAGTTAAAATTAAATTAATTATTATTTGAACTTAAAAAATTACATCAAATTAATTTTTGCATAAATAAAAGTATTAATATTAAAAATATTGAAGAAATAAAGTGTCATAACTCAGATAAAAAATTTAATTAAATTATAATAAATTATAAGTTTAAAGGGGTTATAATATTTAAATTGTTATATAAAAAAATATAATTTTTACTATTTTTTAATTTTTTAATAGTAACAAATAACTATTGAACTATAGTATTTTTTTATATGAAATTAGTTATTTGAGAAAAATTAATTATAAAAATATTGAAGTAATATTATATAATTATTTAAATAAAAAATTTATAAATACTGTAATGAATTATAATCAAATTGTTATATAAATAAATAACAGTGTTATAATTTTTAAATTTTTTATTTAATAATAATAATAATAATACTATTATTATTATTATTATTATTATATTTAATTATTTATTTACTATATATCACGAGTTAAATAAATTTTTTATTCATATATAAAACACGTGGTTGTTTATTATTATATATATATATATATCCATCAAATTAATATTGGGCTCAAGGCGAATATTGAAAATGGTCACAAGTTGGGCTCATTTTATAGACCTATCAAACCAATAACATGCTTAAATTTAGCCCATCAAAATAAATACGGAACTTAATTTATTGACCCATCAAACTGAATATTAAATTTCATTACAGGGCTTAATTTCTTAATCCATCAAACCCAACCCAAAATGCTGTCTAGACTTGGCCTCAATTTATAGGTCCTTAAACAAAAATTGGGCTCATTTTGTAGGCCCATCAAATCAAAATAGAGCTTAAATTATAGGCCCATCCAACTAGTATTTGGTCAATTTATAGGCCCATTAAACTAATATTGGGCTAAAATTATTGGCCATTAAATTAATAATGGGTTCAATTTTTAGGCCGATCGAACCAAAATATATGGACTTAATTTATTAACCCATCTAACATAATATTTTAGAAATTTTTACATAGATATACTAAAAATTAAAAAAAAAATTTCAAAAAAAAATCATTGACTTAAAAAACTTTCAAAATTATTTTTTCTAATTTTTTTCTTTCAAATATAGCTCATTCCCTTTGTCACCTTTATTTTTAGGATTGTTTTTTTTTTCAATATTTATTTCTTTTTACTGATTTTTTCAATTTTTTTTACTTTATACTTTTTTTTTCAACATTTTATTTGTTTTTATTTTTTTTAACAATTTTTTTTACTT
>CATIWM010687893.1:0-29142 GCA_949671775.1 Mallotus repandus
ACTAAAAAGCAACAAATAACATTACAACACACACTTACCAAATCAACAATAACCCATAAATTGGTGAAAATCCATTAACATCCATAGCACTAGAAATAAAAATTCAAAAAAAAAGAGAAATAATAGAATCTAATAACCACCCACGTATCAAAAAAAAAAAAAAATTAATTTAATGTCTACCTATTACAATTTTTCATGATATGTGACCTCTTAAAAAAAGAAGAAAAATAAGAAAAACACACTTATAAGATTTGCAGACGAAAATCGATGGTAGCCACTTGAACTTTCTATTTTTAATTTTTTTTACTTTATTCTAATTCTTTCAAATTTCAACTGATGAAAATTTATTGTTGATGGGTTAATTTTAGAAATTTTGTTTAATGATGAGTTTGCGAGAAGGCGGGAAACAATGATGAATTTAAGAAAAGTTAGCAAGAAAAGGAAGAGAGGAAAAAGAATAATGTTAAAAATGAAAAGAAAAATAAAAAAAACTTATTATATGAAACACGGTAAAAAATCACCGTAAATTTAAATTTATTGGGTCAAAATTAGTGTTTGTGGTATTTTACCAAAATAAAATCCAATCTTAGTTCATTTTCTTGTCTTGTATATATTTTTGGCCAAATACTCCTTTTCACCCCTGAACTTTACCCTTTTGATCTATTGTACTCCTCAACTTTTAAATTTGCCTATTGCATATCTCAACATCTATTTTGTGTCTATATCACCCATGATTCAGAGCATTAGAGCACGTGTACAAAACATGCGCTGTTGTGTCAAATATCATGCTGACATAGACATATTTTAGTAGGCTGAATGCTCTTTTTCACCCCTAAACTTTACCATTTTGGTCTATTTCACCCTTTAACTTTCAAAAATTACCTATTGCACATCTCAGCTTCTATTTTGTGCCTATATCATCCATGGTGCTATAGTGACAGACGCGCCTAAATTTATTTGATTTCAATCGCTTATCCACGCTGTCAATGCATGTGTTTAATAAAAAATTAAAATGTTAAATCATGGGTGATATAGGTACAAAATAGAAGTTGAGATGTGCAATAGGTAAATTTGAAAGTTGAGGGATGCAATAGACCAAAAGAATAGAGTTTAGAAGTGAAAAGGAGCATTCGACCTATAGTTTTACTCAGATGCTGACTTACTCTTATCACATCTAGCGCTATCTCTTTCTTTCTTTTTTTTCCTTTTTTTTTATTTATTAAAAGTCTTCACATCTTATTACCAATTGATGAGATCAACTTATATAAATTTATTCTCGTTTAACCGACATTTTGAGTTTAAGTCATAATATATATTAGTTATTAGAAAATTTGTGCCACATCTTAGATTCGAATCGTGATTGAACCGAATTAATAAAAAATCAGTTCTTATTAGAAGACTTTTACCAAATTTTAAATTCAAATTATAGTTCAATCAAATTAATTAAAGTTTGCTAATTTTTTTTTGAACAATGAAGTTTACTAAATTTTAAATAGTAATTGTTTAGATTTAAAAAAAAAAAGTCTTAACATTTTCTTTCGCAGTTTTTAAATTGCATTACTATTTGCTAGTACTAATTTGTAACATATTTAAGATCTAAGTTGATTGTATGCATGTGCTAGCGATCATAAACATTTACATAAAAAAAGGTCAAATGTATCATTTCACCCCTGAACTTTAACTCATTGACCAATTTCACCTCCTAACTTTTATTTTTTTCTTATTCCACACATGAACTTTTATTTTCGACCCATATCACACATGGACAACCAGCACCATGCGTATTTTAGGAACACTAACTGACGTGGACTAATTCTCTGACACATACTAGCCACATCAGCAAAAAAGTTTTTAATTGGAATTTTTTTTTGAACAAATAAATCACACTTACCAACCTTTCCCTTCACTGACATGGGTGCAGGCTTGCCAACCTTCAAACTTGTTGAGTAGTGAGAAGAGAACCTTCACTCTAATTCTTTCACCTTTGGCAAATCAACACTTATCTCTTCCTGGCCTTCTACCAGATGTGAAATTCTTATTTAAGCACATTATATTCCAAATTCCTAACTTAATGCTTTTTTAACTGGGATTAAATTGTTGCAAAGTTAACCGACCTGTAGTTCTTATTAGGCATTTAATCAAACAAGTGGTGAACAAAATTTAGTTAATTATTTCAATATCTCTTCCTTTGCCTTGTCACATTCCTCACAGCATGGTTGCTATGGCCAACAATCACAAAAATTGAATACAACAAAAAAATTTAAGTTAATTATTCTAAATGAGATAAAAAGAGAGAGACAAGGAGATAGAAGCTGCAAAGGCTTTTGAGAAATTAGCTTTAGCAACTATTAAAGCGTTGCAAGAGAGTGAATCAGCTCAAAGTGCCATTGACATAAATTCACATGCTAGTATAACACTTTCTTTAGAGGAGTACTATGAGCTGAGGAAGCATGCCCATGATGCCGAAGAGCAAGCCAACATGAGAGTGGCAGCTGCAATATCTCAAATTGAGTTAGCTAAGGAGTCCGAGTAGAAAACTACAAAGAAGTTGCAGGATGTGAACAAAGAGATGGCTGCAAGTAGGGAATCGCTAAAAGTTATAATGGACAAGGCTGAGAAGGCCAAGGAAAGGAAGTTCAAAACAGAAAGGAAGCAAGCTTCGAGAGTCCGGATGAATCTAAAAGCTTTGTGCATCCATCAGATGAAGTAGTAAAATACCCTGTAAATTTAATAAATGCGGCTATCCCTGAAACTGAATCATCCCCAGATACGATGGCAAAACCAACTCACTCTATTTACGATTTTCTTGATAAAAAGTACCAATCAATTCATGGCCACCCATTAAATCTTTAGAATTGCTATTGCTATTCCAAGTACCCATATAACAGCTTCCATCGGGCCATGTAAAAATCCTATTTCCTTTAGGTACCCCATTTTCCCATTGCCCATCATAGTGATTCCCATTAGCCCAAATCAAAACACCTATACCTGAAATTACGTCATTTTTCCATTCACCATCATACACATTTCCATTTTCCGACAATCACGTAGAATCGGCGAACCAAATGCTCTCGACGCCTTCGCCATAAGATCTCTCCGATCTTCTCTCGCTGTCGTGCTCTATATCTTGCGATTCCAATAGAGTTATTTTTGAAGTAGAGGAAATTACGATGTTGTCTGTTTTGCAAATAAAACTCGAAACAAAAAGAAATTGCTTTGCAAATAAATGAAGATCGAAACAAAAAAAATTAAGAGGGTAGATGATATGCGTTTTAGGTCGTCAACAAGGTCCACATCAAATGTGTTCTAGGTGTTAACGTGCTCTGTCTCGTGTGTAAACACGCATCAATCCATGCTGGCAGATTTGATGTGCAATAGAAATAAGTTCTTATCTTTGAGGGTAATATGGGTCCAAAATAGAAGTATCATTGTGTTATAGAAAAAAAATGATAGTTGAGAGATGCAACAGGTTAAGGTTAAAAAATTCAAGGGCGAAAAGGTGTATTTAGCCATAAAAAATTAGAGGGATGGAGACTAATAATTAGTCATCTAATAATGCAGATTCCTCAAAAATTCAAAATTAACGCTCTATTAATTATGATTTAGAAACTTCATCTTTTCACAATCAAATCAAATCAATTCTGATGATTATTCCAAACAGTAAGCTCACCATGTAAATAAAAATCAACAAATTGACAAAACGACAGACACAGTGGTTTGCATTCCATGAACTGTTCCCTCTTCATAGCAAGGAATAACGCATATCTAATGGCAGGAAATGTCGTTTTGCAAAGGTAATTTAGCAATAAGAGGAGAGAAAGTCAAAAGAGCAAATCATAAGACGCGGCATGTGAACTTGATTTGTCAAGACTTGGGTGAAAAGGGCAAGCTAAAAAAGCCTGACTGAGCTTATAAGTGTCGTATCTCTTGAGCTTTTTATTTACTAGAAAAATGCCCCATTACTCATTAGTCAAAAAGGGCAAAATACCCAAAGAAAGTGCAGATTTCACATCTGCCATGGCATCACGGGCAACAGGAGAAAAAAACTTGTTTCAAGAAAAAGTTATGAACAGATTCTTGCTTAAAAGTTTAGGTTAAACAATACCCTTTTTGTATATAAAGGACGAAAATAGAGGACAATATAATCGAGGCTAGCTAGCTAAAGCTTTTGCGTGTGCATGTGCCTCACTTTTTAGGATTCCATTGCCAAAAAAATATGCATAATGCTAGTGTTGATTAGCAAACTGTCTTGAAAGAAGTGATATGGTTCTACTTCTGTAAAAATAGACCTTACTATGGCTTGGATTATCATTGCCAATAAGTGGCAATGGGGTGGGGTGGGACGAGACCTGTAGAAGGCAACTTTTGTTGCAGATGGCATTGCCAAATTGGGTGACTGTATCTCCGTGTGTTGCATTGCATACAGATGAGTCCTGTTTTGTTTGTTGAATGTACCAAATAAAATTTTTTACTTTCAATCATACCTAAACAATTCATCTTTCTATATCTTCTAAAGATGTGTGAGAGGATCTCTATTACACGTTCAATTCTAAAAGCAAATGTCCTTTTTTTTTAACCCATTGTCATTTAAAAAGTTTATCAGTTAGCTCAATAATGTATCCTACGTAAATTCATCTTTTAGATTTGTATTAAATTTGAAAAAAAAAAAGTGATCGTGGCCTGTGAGATTCGAACTCACGCGGGGAAACCCCACTTACTTAGCAGGCAAGCGCCTTAACCACTCGGCCAAAGCCACAAGATGTTGGAAGAACAAAAAAACATTTATGTGGAGAGATAACATCCGGTTTTTAACAAATCATTTGCACATTTCATTTTCAGGAAGTTGGCTACATCAAAACTCCTTAATCACATCTCTAATTAAAAAAAAAAAAAAAAGTAGAACTAGAAGAAAAAGAAACGAAAATGGTAAAATTAGAGTAGTGGCTAGCCTAAAAGACGTTGTTTCTGCAAACTACAAGTTAGATCAAAGGCTCCAGTTTGAATTGAAACGTTCACTTCACAGTGCAAGCAACAGCATAAGCCCAGGACTTGAGATGCTCTTTCATAGCCATATCATCACTCAGTGATGGCATCTTCACTAAATGTTGCTGGCTCCCAATCATCCCAAACCCACAAGCATTAGCAGCACCATAATCTTTCAACATATATGTTCCACTATCAAACTCCAAGTCAAGTTCTCCCAATATCTTTCTCTTGCTTTTGCTCTTCCTCCTCCTACTGCCACTTCTCACATCTTTCTTTGCGAGTTTTTTAATTTCCGCTTCCTGTAAGATAATTCCTTCCACAGGCAAACTCGGTGGCTCAGGTTTAGTAGCAAATTCACCACATTTGGGGCATTTGGGGGACAAAGACTCAATCTTTGGTGACTCATTTTGCTGGGTGTGAACAGTTGGATTTATGTGTTTTCTTGGGGACAAAAACTCAGCTTTTGGTGACTCATTTTGGTTGCTATGAACAGTCGGCTTAATGGGTTTTGGTGGGTCTTCCTCATCAGTGATTCCCTCGCTGGAAAGACACACAATTGGCTGAGTTGTTGAAGAAAGCACATTAGAGAAGAACCAGAGAGAGTTTAAACTCTCTAAAAGCAAAGACCCTTCCATGAGAGAACAGGGCCAGAGCAAGAACCAACACCAAAACCCACCAAGCATAAATAGCAACAAGAAGCTTATAAATTATGCAAAGAGAGAGACAGAGGACCTACCAACGCTCCTGGCTATTATTTTTGGACTGATGCCATGGATATGGTAAAAATAACGCATAGTTCTCATTTTTGTTCTATGAAGTGACCATACTAGCCTTTAATTCTTTTGATTTATTAGGAATCTATGAGGGTAGTTTAGGGACTTACGGGAATAAAAAGTAAAGACAGTGGGCGGTAACATGGGGATTTGGGGATAACGTAGTTACGCCGGTGGAGACAGACAGGAACCAAAAAGTTCACCCAACGGTCGAATACAAAGTGTGTGGAAGCTGGCATCAGGTGTTATTGTGCCTTTTCTTTTTGGTTGACACTGGTCAAATTTTAATTTCCTCAAAATTCCATCGGATCTCTAGCATTATGGATGATTATTTGAGATTTTATTTGTGATTAACGTAATGAATCTAATATTATGGAAGATTCTTTGAGGTTTTATTTTGTGATTAAGGTAAATAAGGTAAACTAAGGTAATTGATGTTAAAATATAATCCATCTTGAGCTTGTGCTGCTGTAGAACAAGAATACAGAAATGATGAATAGTCAAATAGCAAATTTTTATTTAAATTGGTTGAAAGGGTTAATTTTCTAGCACAAAGGAAAAAGTAAGGGGTAAAGTTAAAATTTTATCTTCTATATCTAAATTTCTATAATTTGTACCATTTGAGCCATTCATAAGAGATAATTCATCATTTTAAAACATTAAAGATTGTTGTATTTTTTTTTTTTTTTTGACAACAATGGATAATTTCATTGATAAGATAGAAGATGATACATGAAAGACCAATAAAGTTACATATTCAAATGCATTAATCTAACCTATAAGAAAGGTCCAATACAAAAAGTATCTTTCATCTCCTTCATCTTAACAACATGAACCCTAAGTTTGCTAATCCTGTAACTCCACAATAACATATGATTATCTTCTTCCATAATTGTGGATAGAAGAAGGAATACCTGGATATGAGCTTCTCTGAACTCTTCTTCCCATAAACTAGCCTTAGAAGAGGGATTGAGTAGATATGGATTATCAAAAATTCTCCTTGGATTTTAGCATAAAATAACACATAATATCACCAAAAAGCACATATAAATGGGATACACCCACACTTTTTAAATTTAAATGTCACACTCACTCTACTAGCTAATGAGCATACATGACTTGCTAATAGCTAGCTAATGCTTATTCTAAAAAGGGATAGAACATACAACAAGCCTTAAATATTCAAGCAAACTTTAGATACTTTTTAACATTTACATACTAAGTTCCTTACAGGAACTACTAGCTGCTAAATTTTATACCCATTTACATTATCTATAGAACAACACTCGTCGCTTGATTAATACTCAATGTCTAAAAGAGGTTGTGCCAATCAACTCAGTTAAACAATTGTCAGACCTGCTCCACTAGCTAATGAGCAGGCATGACTCAAGAAAATAAGTGATAAGAACTCTAACACAGGCAGTAACAATATTAAGAACTCAAACTACTCCAAGATTGGTTCCCAGCATACAAGAAAACACAATCAAAAGCCACCACAGTTGAACCAAAAAAAGAAACGTGGAAACAAAAAGAATTTTTAGATAAGAGAGATAATTCAAGACTTGATTTAGAAGAGAAGTGAAAAAGAAATTTACCACAACCCTATGAAATTTGACGTATAGAAGTTAACAATTCGAACAAGGGAGGAGGAGAAGATGCTTACCCACCAATCGCATCTCCTCTGTGTTTTTTTTTTTTCGTTCTCTGCCTTTTTTTTTTTTAACTATGATTATTTATCTTCTTTATTCCCTTTTTCTTCTCTAGCTATGTCTCTCTTTCTCTGCAGATGTGAATGTGTATGTTAGCTTTGTGGAGAGAGTTATAGAGTTCTATGGCTCTTTCCTTTGTTGAGTCGTGTTCAATTTCTTCTCCAAGTAACAACTCATACTTCCCCTTTTCTTATCTCTAATTTTCTCTCTTTAATCCCTAAGATTCTCTCTATATTCATTCTTTAGCCCCTTTTTTTATTATTTTATTTTTTTGAACATAGATATAACAATAAAACTCAAAACTGAGTAATTTACACAAAAAAATTAAAAAGCTTAGTATTTGGATGGCTTTTTTGGCCAAAAATTAATGGCCAATAAAACCGTCCAAAACCAGTTAAGAACAAAATAAACGAAAGGGTGAACATGACCAAAAGAAAGAAGGAGAAAGAAGAAAAAAGAGAAAGCACATTATTGTGTTGTAATTACACTAAGTAGTAAAATTATCCCACATTATTAAGAAATGCAATAAAAATGTGGTGCAGTGATACATGATATGTACCTACTAGTAATGATTTAGAAAAATTTTGATTATTTGAATAATAAAAAATTATAAATTTAATAAGTATTAGATGATGATTTTTTTATAAATTTTCTCAAGATAATTTTTTTTGTCTATTATCGTACATACAACTATTTTTTAATTGATATTAGTTAATCTATTATTAGAGTAGAAGGATCTTTGTATATGTAACATCCTTGACCCTAACCATAAGCATTTTATTTAAATTGTGTGCGTTGCATAAAAATTCACTTAAACATATGCATCTTAAATCATTCCAATTGACTATGTGAATTCCACATCCTTTCATTTGTTTTGTATTTGTCAAAGTGCATTGCAATGGTATACTTGAGTATCTCTAACATAGGATGTATTTGGGATATTATAAAATTGAAAGTATAGTTAATAAATAAAAATGTAAAGAATTTAATTTAATTCACTTGTTTACATGAGTAACTTTTGGCACTAAATTGAGCTTTTGCACAGAATGATGATTGATTTGAACTTTTACTTGATATTTGATTTAAAATATAATAATAATAATAATAATAATAATAAAATAATATAGTGGATAATTATGGGATTTGTTTCATGGAGAAAATAATATAGTGGATAATTATGGGGTTTGTTTTATGTAGAAAATAATATAGTGGATAATTATGGGATTTGTTTTATTTAGGAGACTAGAAATCTCTATTTCTTCTCAACCATAAGCCAAAGTTATCTTTCCATAAAAAAATAAATAAAATAAATAAAAGGAGATGGGGGCTGGAACGTGTAGATAAGAAGAAAGAAAAAAAAAAAGAAAAGTGAAAGAGAAGGAAGAACGGGGAAGAGAAGAAGAAGGAAGGAAAAAGGAGGAAAATTTTAGGGTTTCCTAATTTAGCTAAGGTAAGTGATTTCATCTTATTTTCTTATGTAATTCTTCCCTCATGACATGTTGATCATGGTAATTAGAAAGAATTAACAGGAAAAATAGGTTAATTGATTATGGTAATTCTTCATGCTTAATATTTTACTCTAGTTTTCATAGCCATAGAAGAAGAATTAGGAGAAACACAAAACATGAAACTTGTAGATTTATGTCTGAACTTCATGACTGTAAAATGGTTTTGTGAAACAACAAGTATGTAAAATTCTATGGAAGTTTATTTGGGACTGGTTTGGGTAGCAGTCCAGCAGGCTACCTGATATTGATTAATCATTTAAAGGATATTAGAGACGGAATTAGACAAAGTGATAAACATGAGTTTTATTCCTTTATATGTTATATAAAATAATGTGATTTATTTTTATGAAATAATATGTGTGTAATGAGAAATCTTCCTTGGAGTGGGACCGGTTCTGCTTGCTATGTCTACAGGTAGTCTGATTTTTCCCAAATAATCTGAGGGTCTTAGAGGTTGAATTAGATAAAGTATAAAACATAAAAGTTATTCCTTTATGTATTAAAAAAATTCCTAAAAACTGGTTCTACAATTTAACTTTTATAACTTGAGAAAGTCTAAATTGAATCAGACCTGCTCAAACTGTTCCTGTGCAGAACATAGGTCTGAATTCAAAAATTCACCATTTATTGTTCAGAGCATATATTGATCTAATTTTTGGATATGTTATATTCCTATGTGTCTAGTTTTTTATAAAAATTGAATCAAGTAATTTGGAGTTGTTTGGTGAGCATTATTCACTCTTAGGTCTAGCAAGGTCAAGGTGTCTAATAAAAAAGAAATATGCATAAATGTTAGGCTTACACATATAAAGAACATATCCTAATTATATACAGAACATATCCTAATTGTATACTAAATATAAACACTCATTTTAGGTATTTTTAATTAAATATATGTTGTATTTTAGGATCTCAAAGCATCGGTGAAGCTCGAGGAGCTGGTACGTGTCAACCATAAAGTGTTTGGTATCTAAAAGAGTGAGTATATACATCAATTGGATTCTAATTTGCAATTGTGTGATTATGTGATTATGAATGGGAAATGGGTGATTTGTGGTTTGACTGAAATATGCTTTCTATGAAACTTCAATTGGTTTTCTCTATGTCCTATTATATGAATATTGAAGAATTATAGATTGTTTATATTTATGCTATGTGGATATATGACAAATGATAAATTTATGATGACGGTAATTACTTGTTATACAATTGCACTTGATCATTTGCATATGGATATGAGAGGATGTTGTGACCACCTTGACTAATACTTGCAAATCACTTGGAAATTATTAATGATCAAAGGATATCACTTAATTCACTTGTTATATGCTGGCCAGCAAAATCAATTGTCACTTGTCACTCGTCACTCGTCACTTGTTTCACTTGAACCCGGGTGCAGTATTGTCTAACAAGGTCACAACAAATAAAAGAAGAGAAAGCATATGAATAAGTAATATTTGAATGTTGTAATTGTTTTGTGAAAGGTTTGAGTTATTTGTTAAAGAAGCCTTTAGAGTTTAATTGATGTTTATATTCATTGAGTTGCGACTTACCAAATCGCAATTATTTTTTCAGATAGTGAAGCTTGAAGTGTGACTATTTTGAAGCATATAGCATGGTAGTTAATGCATGAAGCATAGGTTATCGGCCGAACCCAGACTCTCTCTCTCTCTCCTTGTAGCATACATATGCTTAATAGTTAATGTAAATGTTTGTATGCGTGTATGGATATACATAAATATATGTATAATAACTACATGTGAACAAATGATGCTTAAAAATAATATGAGATTTCATGATGTGTAATAATAATAAGTGTATAGGGTGCTATATTATAGTTTGGTATTGGAGCAGAGATAGGTTCCATGAGGCACAAACATATGAGCATAATAGAACATGTGCATTTATATACATTATCATATAATATATCCTTATATGTCTAGAGGGTATCCATAAGGAGAGAGGAGACGGTTGAATTGCATTCCATGGTAGCATTACATCAACCACTATGAGATTAACCTATTAACAAGGTTGGATCTCCTGCACATTCTTATGCACAACATGCACCTCATGACCAAATACATCTTGAGCAACGTGAATAGGAGGTACAGGGACCACAAGAGTATAAAGAGAAGAGATATGAAAAATTGAGAAAATAGGGTATAGTTGAATTCTATGGCACTACAGATCCCTCAGTTGTAGAAATATGGCTAAAAAGGACACAAAGATTTCTGAATTTGATGAAATGCACACCAGAAGAAAAGTTTGACTATGCAGTATCATTATTACAAGAGGATGCATATGCTCGGTGAGAAACATTACCTGATAGTGATGTTCAGCCTCCAGTTCTTACATGAGATGATTTCCTTCATGAGTTTAGCAATAGTTATATGCCAGAAGTATATAGAGATGATAAAAGATGGGAATTCTTTGAATTTAAAGCAAGGGACAATAACCATGGCTGAATATAAGGTGAAGTTCCATCAGTTGTCTCATTATACATCTTCATTGGTAGCTACTGATAAAGATAATGTCGAATATTTGAGGAAGGATTAAGATATGAGCTCAGAGAAAAGATTACTCCTACAGACCTGGAGAGTTATGCTAAACTAAAAGCAGTTGTAATCAGAGCTAAGAGGTTAGTAAAAGAAGGGTCAGAACTGCGAACAAAAAAGGGATCAAGTAAGATTATAGAAAGCTCCAGTAGGAAACAAGGTAGACGTGGAGGATACATGTCGCCACAGCCTAGTACAAGGGGTGGAAATTTTAATTATAGAAGCAGGAGATTTGGAAATCCATCTTTCTCAGGTAGAGGAGGCCAGAGTCACTGTGACACCTGTTAAGGATGTCTGGCATACATTGTATGCATATGACTATTACATAACATATCCATTAAATAACTAACTTAAACTCACAACCTTAAGTAGTTCACATCTTTCTTATATTATACACATACAATACGCTAGCCTTAATACAAAATTGCAAAATTCACTAGGCATATCATGTTCAAGAAAATCTGAGGACGACCTCCCGCTGACCCACCTGACATAATGCTAGTGTAACTTATGCAAATGTTTCTTCAAGACCAATTATAATTCTTCTAATCTTAAAAAATATTACAGAGGAGTGAGCCTACAACTCAGCAAATGAATAACATAACATTCTATGAAAAATAACACATTCAAGCATGTAGTATTATCAATTATCAATCCATTCAATTTTTAACTTTGAATTTTTAGTATGTACATAATTGTAATAGCATAATTTTTAGTATGTAAGCCCTACCATAATTTTTTATAACATATTTCTTTAGCCTTTATATGGCTTATCAAAGGGATTCCACAACGCGCACAACGTTGCCATAATCATACTGATTTTTTTTGGATAGTAATGAATTTATAGTATATACAAAATCGTAATAGCATAGTATTTTCTTCTAGACAACAATGTACTTGTGAATTATATATATAAAACCACAACTTATTTTCAATAATTCATGGCCCATACGCATGCAGCTCGCCATAATCTTGTATAAAATTTTTCTTTAGCCTTATTACGATATTTCAAGGGGATTCCATAACACACACAACATAACCTTATTCACAAGTAGCATTGTCTCCTTATACTAATCCAACCACATTTCTTATATTTACATATACATCACATATCACTCCATTAAACAATTAACATCCAGATAATATATAAGGAATCAATAATATTCCCAAGATATACCAAAAATATACCGTATTCCAATATGGCAAATTTGATAGTGTAAATTCAAAAATATACCAAAAATTTCAAATTAGGAATTTCAAAACCATTTTCTCCAGATCAGTAAAATTATAAGTCTAAATTAATTTTAACTGATTCTCATCAAGCGGATATGTATAGAAGAAAAAACATCAAAAACATCCTACCGTGGTCAAACTGTCAACAAAATTAAGCAACTAAAAGTATGGTCCAAATTGGCCATCAAGACAGCAAAACTAAGCTTAGTCTATTTCTATTAATTTTGTAAATAACATCTCAAAGTTTTTATAAGAACCAAAAATACCTCATTTGGAGTTATAAAACTCTAGATATGGCTTCAACAATTATTTTGTTCTCACCTAAACAGGATACCCGAATTCAGCAACCATTATTCATATGTACAATCTCATTCATATGTAAAATCTCATCTAAAAAACAATCAACTATCAACACAATAATCACAAATTAACATATATCAATTAGAACACATATATGTTTCTTATCTATTCAGCTTAACAAATAAATTTATAATTATTTATTTTAAGTGTTATATTCACGTAGAACATTAAGTTATTCACTTACCTTTATTATTTCCTTATTTTTGCTTGAATTTTCTTGTGTGACAACCTCTTTTCCAATTTTTTAAGCAAAATAAATCATAATTTACTTATCTTAAACACTTAATAATAATGCAGCCTCATCAAGCATGATAACATCATTAAATTACTTAGGCATGTAAGACTACCAACTATAATAGATTTAATAAGGTGAATTTAAAAATTCACCAAATATTCTATACAATTAATCTCAAAATAAAAATTTTTAGATCACTAACCTTATGTGTCTAGAGTAATTTAAAATTGAATTTTTTTTTTCAATTAGAGGTGTATAGAGAAAGATCCCTAAGAAATAATCTACCATACTCAAACCAGCTATGGAAACTGAGCAATAAAATATTTTATTTTATTACACTAGTATAAAGTCTGAATCAGATCAAGCTAAAAGATGAAAAATTTTAGATAACTCTTTAAATTTTCTATAGCATCAAAGAACACTTAATTTAAAGCTTCTTATCTCAAGATATGATTAAAAAAATATGACTAAAAAACTAGATCCTTAGAACCCAAATTCTGCAACTTTTAAATCCTAACTTAATTCAACAAAAATATTAAAATTACCAACCAAATAAAACTCTAAGGCCATTGAAGATGAAGATTATGGTCTGAAATAGATTTTAAACCTTCAATTTTCACTTGAAAATTCAGCTCCCTCTTTTTTTTTTTTTTTGAAGAAGGAAGACAACCCTTTTCTTCCTTCCTTTCCTTATCCTGTCTTCGTTTGTTTTTTTTTTTTTTTCTGTTCTTTCTTTCTTATCCCCTCACACGTTTCAACCCCTTCCTTGCACTAAAATAATAATAATAATAATAATAATTAAACCAATTTAAACCCTTTATTTTTGCCATTAACCAATTTAAACCCTTAACTTTCCAATTCTTGTTATGGACTTAATTGAAACATTTATAATCTTTTCCCATTTAATATTAGAATTAATACCACACATATCTTATACATTTCTCATGTCTTAAGGAAAAGTATTTATTTTAATTGAGTTCATATCATCCTAAACTTTTTAATTCTCACTCATCACTTTATTTTTACTTCTAATCCCTTTTATTCTTATAATTTCACTCATTTTGAGTGTCATCAAAATTCAAAAATTCTCGCTCCTTGACTAAGTACAAGTCACAGCTAGACTCGATACACTAGTCTAGCTATGTATACTAGTTTATACTTAAATTCAATTAATAAGGATAATGAATGTAAATGTATCTATAGTTAGGGTATGGGTGTTACAGTTACATTATGGCACAAAGATCTGCATGTGTACATTGTGGGAGACAACATAGTGGAGAATGTAGAAAACTAACTGGCGGGTGTTTCTTTTGTGAATCTTTTGATCATATGCTCAGAGACTGTCCTAAAAAGACTAGAGTGACAAGGGGTAGTGGAAGCAGAGCTATATTAGATCTTACAGTGGGAGTTTCAGCAGTAAGTGGAGTTGGAGCAACATCTAGTAGGGAGAGAGGTAGAGGTAGAACAACTACAGCTGAAAGAGGTATGAGTAGATCAGAAGGTCAGATTTTTAGACCTCAAACATAAGCTAGAGTGTTTGCCATGACCAGACAAGAAGCTATTGATGCTCTAGAAGTTGTCACCGGTAAAATTCTTATCCATGGTTTAAAAGCTTATGCATTAATTAATCCTGGTTCCACACATTCATTCATATCATTAAACATGACATCACGATTATGTAAAGAGCATGAACTTTTAGGTTTTAATCTACATGTGGGTACGCCTTTGGGAGAAATAATAGTGGTGAATAATATATATCGTGACTGTCCAATTTGTATTGATAAAATTGAGTTAGAAGCTAATCTGATATTGATGCCACTCCATGAATTTGATGTGATACTGGGGATGGATTGGTTGACAAAGCATCACACAATAGTTAACTGTTTTACTAAAAAGGTTATCATAGAATCTCTAAATCAACCAAGGGTTATGTTTTTAGGGGAAAGAAAAATTGTACCTGCATGTTTAATTTCTACTATAAAAGCTTTTAAAATGGTTAAACGTAGTTGTGAAGCTTATTTAGCGCATATGATGGCTACCAGAACTGTTAATAATTTGCTTGAAAGCATTCCAATGGTAAGAGAATTTTCATATGTGTTTTCAGATAACTTACCAGGTTTGCCACTTCATAGAGAAGTAGAATCACAATTTAATTAATACTGGGAATAGCACTAATATCCATTTCACCATATAGGATGGCACCAATTGAACTGAAAGAATTAAAAATCCAGTTGCAGGAACTACTTGATAAGGGGTTCATTAGGCTCCGTGTGTCACCTTGGGGTAATCCAGTACTATTTGTGAAAAAGAAATATGGGACAATGAGGTTATGTATCGATTATAGGCAGTTGAATTGAGTCACCGTGAAGAATAAATATCCTTTGCCCAGAATTGATTACTTGTTTGATCAATTGCAAGGAGCTCAGGTGTTTTCCAAGATTGACTTGAAATCAGACTATTATCAACTTAAAATTTCACAACCAAATGTACCAAAGACTGCATTTCAAACCAGATATGGACATTATAAATTCTTAGTTATGCCTTTTGGTTTAACCAATGCACCAGCTGCATTCATGGCTCTTATGAACAAGGTATTTCAACATTACCTGGATAATATTGTGATTGTATTCATTGATGACATATTGGTTTATTCAAGAAACAAAGAGGAGCATAAACAATAATTGAGAATTGTGTTGCAAACCTTGAGGGAAAAGCAGTTATATGCTAAACTGAGTAAATGTGAGGTTTGGTTAGATCATGTGGTATTTTGGGACATGTAGTTTCTAGACAGGGCATAGAAGTACGCCCAAAGAAAATAGAACCATTAGTTAAATGAGAAACTCCAAGGAATGTTACAGAAGTAAGAAGTTTCTTAGGATTAGCTAGGTACTATCGCCGATTTATTGAGGGATTTTCATTGATAGCCAGCCTTTTGACAAAGTTACTTTGGAAAAATATAACATTTCAGTAGTCTGAAGCATGTCAGAAAAGTTTTGATGAATTGGAAAACAGATTGACGATTGCTCCGGTATTAACTATTCCTACAGGCACATGAGGATTTGTAGTTTATAGTGATGCTTCTCATCAAGGTTTAGGATGTGTGTTAATGCAACATGGTAAGGTAATTGCATATGCATTTAGACATTTGAAGCCTTATGAATTATCTTATCCAGTACATGACTTAGAGCTTGCTGCTATTGTGGTTGCTTTGAAAATATGGGGACATTACTTGTATGGAGAAATATTTCAGATATTTACTGATCATAAGAGTCTGAGGTACTTATTGAGCCAAAAAGAGTTAAACATGAGACAGAGGCGGTAGTTAGAATTATTGAAGGATTATGACTACATAATTGAGTATCATCCAGAAAAGGCAAATGTGGTAGTTGATGCTCTGAGTAGAAAATCAAGAAGCAGTGTGGCTAATTTGCGGGTACTTCCACTACCTTATTTAATTTAGTTACGAGCTATGAATGTGAAACTAAATTGCAAGGAAATGGGGTGCTGATTGCTATTTTACAAGTTAGACCAATATTGCGAGATAGAATTAAAGCAGTGCACAACAAGGATAGAATTAAAGCAATGCACAGTAAGGATCCTCAGTTATAAGAAAAGATTGAGAAAGTAAGACAAGGAGAGAATAAAGAGTTTAACATTCAAGATGATACTTTGATAATAGGGTCACGTATTTGTGTCCCAGATATTGATAACCTACGCCGAGAAATTTTAGAGGAGGCACATAATGGAGATATGCTATGCATCCGGGAATGACTAAAATGTATAAAACTTTACGACCATATTATTGGTGGCCTAAAATAAAGAGAGATGTGGCTGAGTATGTTTTAAAATGTTCAACATGTCAACAAGTTAAAGTAGAGCCTCAAGCATCAGTTGGGAAGTTGAAACCACTGACAACACCAGAATGGAAATGGGAAAGAATAATGATGGATTTTGTGTGTGGATTGCCATGAACTCCCAGAAAGAAAGATGTTATAAGGGTGATCATTGATCGATTGACTAAGTCAGCGCACTTTTTACCTATTCGATAGGGTAGTTCACTTGAATACTTAGCCAAGGAGTATGTGAATGGAATTGTTTGATTGAATGGTACCAGTATCTATTGTGTCAGATAGGGATCCACCATTTATAACTCGCTTTTGAAAGAGTTTGCATAAAGCTTTAAGTACCAAATTAAATTTTAGCACTGCTTTTCATTTACAGACAGATGGGCAGTCCGAAAGAACAATTCAAACACTCGAAGATATGCTTCGAGCTTATGTGTTAGAATTCAAAGGAGCATGGGATGAGTATATAAACTTAATGGAGTTTGCATATAATAATCAGTATCATAGTAGTATTCAGATGGCGCCATATGGGGCATTATATAGAAGAAAGTGTCGCAGTCCTGTTTATTAGGATGAAGAGGAAACTCATATATTAGAAGGGCCAAAGATAGTACAAGATACCATAGACAAAGTAAAGCTAATCAAAAGTAGACTCAAAGTAGCACAAAATAGATAAAAGAGCTATGCAGATCAACATAGGAGAGAAATGGAGTATGAAGTGGGTGAAAAAGTATTCCTTTGAGTTTCACTACGGAAAGGGGTAATTCAATTTAGTAGGAAAGAAAAATTGAGTCCTCGATACATAGGGCCATATGAAATTCTTGAAAGAATTGGTCCAATGGCTTATAAATTAGCATTACCACCAGAAATGGCTCAGATCCATGATGTGTTTCATGTGAGTATGCTTAGAAGATATCGATTTGATCCCACACATATACTTAAAAATGAAGAAGTAGAAATTGCTGATGATTTGAGTATTATTGAAGAACCAGTAAAGAACATTGGTTATAAGACAAAACGGTTATGGAATCGAGAAATACCACTAGTTAAAGTATTGTGGAGGAACCATTCATAAGAAGAGGCCACATGGGAGACCAAAGAAAACATGAAATAAGAGTATCCTTACTTGTTCACAGGTATTAAATTTTGGGGACAAAATTTCTTATAAGAGGAGAAGAAATGTAACATCCTTGACCCTAACCGTAAGCATTTTATTTAAATTATGTGCGTTGCATAAAAATTCACTTGAACATATGCATCTTAAATCATTCCAATTAACTATATGAATTCCACATCCTTTCATTTGTTTTGTATTTGTCAAAGTGCATTGCAATGGTATACTTGAGTATCTCTAATATAGGATGTATTTGGGGTATTATAAAATTGAAAGTTTAGTTAATAAATAAATATGTAAAGAATTGAATTGTTTACATGAATAACTTTTGGCACTAAATTGAGCTTTTGATAGAATGAGGATTGATTTGAACTTTTGCTTAATATTTGATTAAAATTATAATAATAATAATAATAATAAAATATAGTGGATAATTATGGGATTTGTTTTATGTAGAAAATAATATAGTGGATAATTATGGGGTTTGTTTTATGTAGAAAATAATATAGTGGATAATTATGAGGTTTGCTTTATTTAGGAGACTAGAAATCTCTATTTTTTCTCAACCATAAGCCATAGTTATCTTTTCATAAAAATAAATAAATAAATAAAAGGAGATGGGGGCTGGAACGTGTAGACAAGAAGAAAGGAAAAAAAAAAGAAAAGTTAAAGAGAAGGAAGAACAGGGAAGAGAAGAAGAAGGAAGGAAAAAGGGGGAAAATTTTAAGGTTTCCTAATTTGGCTAAGGTAAGTGATTTCATCTTATTTTCTTATGTAATTCTTCCCTCATGACGTGTTGATCATGGTAATTAGAAAGAATTAAAAGGAAAAATATGTTAATTGATTATGGTAATTCTTCATGCTGAATATTTTACTCTAGTTTTCATAGCTATAGAAGAAGAATTAGGAGAAACACAAAACATGAAACTTGTAGATTTATGTCTAAACTTCATGTCTGTAAAAGGGTTTTGTGAAATAATAAGTATGCGAACTTTTATGAAAGTTTATTTTGGACTGGTTTGAGTAGCAGTCATGCAGGCTACTTGATGTTGATTAATCATTTAGAGGATGTTAGAGACTGAATTAGACAAAGTGATAAGCATGAGTTTGTTCTTTTATATGTTATCTAAAATATTGTGATGCAGCTTTGTGAAATAATATGTGTGTATTGAGAAATCATCCTTGGAGTGGGACTGGTTCTGCTTGCTATGTCTGCAGGTAGTCTGATTTTTCCCAAATAATATGAGGGCCTTAGAGGATGAATTAGATGAATTATAAAACATGAAATTTTTTCCTTTATTTGTTAAAAAAATTTTCGAAAACTGGTTTTACAATTGAACATGTATAACTTGAGAACTTTTAAATTGAATCAGACCTGCTCAAACTATTCCTTTGCAGAACATAAGTCTGAATTCAAAAATTCATCATTTATTTTACAGAGCATATATTGATCTAATTTTTGTATATGTTATATCCTTATGTGTCTAGTTTTGTAGAAAAATTGAATCAAGTAATTTGAAGTTGTGTGGTGAAAGTTATTTACTCTTAGGTCTAACAGGGTCAAGCTGTCTAATAAGAAAGAAATATGCATAAATATTAGGCTTACACATATAAAGAACATATCATAATTATATACAAAACATATCCTAATTGCATACTAAATATAAACACTCATTTTAGGTATTTTAATCAAATATATGTTATATTTTAGGATCTCAAAGCATCGGTGAAGCTCGAGGAGCTGGTACGAGTCAACCATAGAGTGTTTGGTATCTAAAAGAGTGAGTATATACATCAATTGGATTCTAATTTATAATTGTGTGATTCCGTGATTATGAATGGGAAATGGGCGATTTGTGGTTTGACTAAAATATGCTTTCTATGAAACTTCAATTAGATTTCTCTCTGTCCCATTATATGAATATTAAAGAATTATAGATTGTTTATGTTTGTGCTATGTGGATATATGACAAATGATAAATTTATGATTAAGATAATTACTTGTTATACAATTGCACTTGATCATTTGCATATGGATATAAGATGATATTGTGACCAGCTTGACTATACTTGCAAATCACTTGAAAAATATTAATGATCAAAAGATATCACTTGATTTACTTATTATATGCTTACCAGCAAAATCAATTGTTACTTATCACTTGTTTCACTTGAACCCGGGTGCAATATTGTCTTGCAAGGTCACAACAAATAAAAGAAGACAAGGCACATGCATAAGTAATATTTGAATTTTGTATTTGTTTTGTGAAATGTTTGAGCTGTTTATTAAAAAAGCCTTTAGAATTTAATTGATGTTTATATTCATTGAGTCGCGACTCACCGAATCGTAATTATTTTTCTAGATAGTAAAGCTTGAAGTGTGATTATTTTGAAGCATATAGCATGATAGTTAAAGCATGGAGTATAGGTTGTCAACCGAACCAAAACTCTCTCTCCCCTTGTAGCATACATATGCTTACTCGTTAATGTAAATGTTTGTACGTGTGTATGGATATATACATAAATGTGTGTATAATAACTACATGTGAATAAATGATGCTTAAAAATAATATGTGATATCATGATGTGTAATAATAGTAAGTGTATAGAGTGTTATAGTATAATTATGAATGGACTACTATACTTATATTGGTGAGATGCTCAAGTGCAGATAAATTTCAAAGAATAAATTTTTTTAATTTTTTTTGTCTATTATCGTATATACGATTGTTCTTTGTTAATATTAATTAGTCTATTAGTAGAGTAGAAGGATCTCTATATAATTATGAATGGACTACAACATTTAAATTTGTGGGATCCTCGAGTGCAGATAAATCTCAAATAATTAAAATTTTAAAAAAAGAGAAATGGAGATTTCAAATCTGAGACCTCCAACTTTTAAGAGCAAACCTCTGACCACCTGGATCGCCAAATTTTTTCTCATAGATAGTGATGTTAGTAGAAGATATCAAGATTTTGGTATACTACTAGTTAAATGCTTGTATTTAGGTACCACAAGATCTTCCATTTGTATAGTTTTGTGAAGAGTTCTGCCCTCAAACAATGGAAGATTTTGAGACTTACCAATGATAGAGATCGCCATGCACATGATAGGCGATAAAACTTTCTTTTTATTAAACAGGCCAAAAATGACCTAACTCTCAACCCACTGAGGTCTGTCTCTACATACATGTGTTTCACAATCCCAAGTTCTCAATACTTGGAACTATTTGGAGTTGAATTTTTCACCTTTTTAGCTCTTATATTATTAGAAAATGGGCACTTTGAGTCCTAACCATTGACATTGAGTTGAAAATCTAAATGAAGCAATGATCCATGAGTTAAATTATTAAAATTCACCCAAGAATGCTATTAGGTGTTATTTGTACGGTAAGTTTATCAAAAGATTGTGATAGATGTAGTAGTAATCACATCACTGGTTTGGTAAAAAAAAAAAAAAATCACATCACTTGTTAGATAAAGATAATTTTTTTAAAATTACAATTTTACTTCTTTTTCTTAAAAAAGAAAAGGACAATAAAATTAAAAAGCGAAACATTTTTTATCATTTATCATGAATAGCGAATCGCCACATACTGTCATTATTCACGACATTAAATAGTATCCTTCATCAAAATATTATTCATGATCTGTGCCCTAAGTCATTGTTGTGTGTGCCATAGACAGGCTAGAAATTTCAATGTTGAATTTGGGTCGGCAGAAACCTAAATTTGGATTGTTATCTCACACGTCAACCTTGGATAACTTCTATTTTAGGATCTTTCACAGCGTATAAGAATATAGCAACAAGACAAGAAAAATCAACTGAAGAACAGGTCTGCTTTTTATTTACAATTACAAGATGTAGATTCAGACACGAAAACAATAACCAAATCGTAATTAAGTACAAAATTCATCTAACCAGAATTTAAAAAAAAAAAAAAAACTCAACGACCTCCATGAATCTGAAAATTCTTGTTATCTGACAGCGGATGCAACAGTATGAGCCCACGATTTTAGAGTATCTTTCATGTCAATCTCATTGCTCAGAGCAGGAATTCTCCAGTTCATTAATGGTTCCTCTTTTTTTCTCTTATCTGGGGTCTCCCATGCTTCAGAAAGATAGGGCCTTGAAATTGTACTTTCATCAACAGCAGAACTTCTCTTCTCTTCTTCTTCTTGATCTTTTTTGCCCAATCTTTGCAAGCCTGGAATTATCGAAACCAAGCTTGAATCTTTATCTTCTTCAGAAAACACAAAACCCAAATCCATAAACCCCTTTAGCTCTTCAAACTCCAATTCTGACAAGCTTTTGCTCAAAATTTTCTTCCCTTTTCTCCTGCTTCTTACTTTCTTTTTAGGTGATTCTTTAACATACAAACTTTCCCTTTGTGCTGGAAGAACTGAAATGTTTTCTTCTTCTGTAATTTCTTTGCTGGAGTAGATTGTCTTGAGCTTTGGTGTGAGAAGAACTGAGTCCGGTGACGTAGAAATATCAGAGCCGGAGCTTGTTTTAGGCCATATTTGATCGCTCATGGACCTTGAAATTACTGTTGGAACTCTCAGAAACTCTGCAGGTTTTTGTGCTGTTTCTTGAATTTGGTGATCTGATGATTTTGACAAACTGAATTGATTCTTGAAGATTTCCATTTCAAACCAGCATGAATCATAAAGCTCCATAAATTCTGAGGCTTCCATCAATGGCGTGGCGGCTACAGAAGAACTCACTGGTCAATTGAAAGTTATATGCAATTTGTGTGTTAAAGATGTTAATGCAGTTTTAGCCCTTAATCAAAGACTATATAAAGGCTCAACTTGTCACCATATTTGCCCTTAATGTTTCTCCAATATTACTCAAAAGATTCAAAATTCAATAATTCCACGTTTAATATTAAGGTATTAGTTTAATTTACTTTAAATTCAATGTTTTATTAATTGGTACTTTTCCGTGTGAAGTTGCTTTTTGGTCCAAATTTTTACTTTTATTGCCGTGTGAGTTGATTTTTCCTGGAAAAGATTAATGATTGGAAAGTGTTAACCAATAAAATTATTTTGAACAATATTATTAGTTAGATTTTGGTCCCTCATTATATAATCAAATCTTATTCAATTAAAAATAAAATATTTCACTAACAATTATTAAAATTAGTTAGATACATTTTAAATTCAAGTCATAACATTCAACATTTGTAATAACATAAAATAATATTTTATAACTATTATAATTTTATTTCAATAATTAAAGTTTTATAATTTAAAATAAAATATTTTAATTATTTACATTATACTTTAAATTTTATAATTATAAATCATAAAAAATGTAAATTAACTAAAAACAATGGACTATGTTATTACTAGAAGAAAAATTTAGAAAGGAAGTAATTTGGAGTGTATTTAAGGAATATGACGTGGCTTTAAGACGAAGGAAAACATGAAATAATTGCATAGTGGTGGGACATGGCAATTAATTAGTAGAGTGCGGACATTACCAAATGAAGCCAGCAGATGATGTAGTTCTGGTGTTGCTGATGGCAATGGAAGCCATAATTATTATGCTATGCAAGTTGCATCACATCTCTATCATGTTAGATGGGGATAAGTACTGAATTATGTAGAAATTAACTTGATAAATATAGATCTGTTGCTTCTTAATTACACTTATGGAGCCATCAGCAATACATGTTTTGGATGATTAATGTTCCCTTATTTAAGAGATTTTTGTTCATTAAGGATTTTGACATCCCATCACATACCCTGTCTAATTATGGGTTACTAATTAAATACGTCTCGTATTGTTGATATGATGACGGAGGAGTTGTCGTGAGGCATTTGATCTTATCTAGATGGCCAAAAATAATTAAATAATATTATGTATAATATACATTGTGTCTTTTAAATTTCACATTTTATTGGACAATTTTTAATATATAAAAATTATTTATATATCCCAAAATCGTTAAAATAAAACTCGCAAATACAATTCAAGGTGTTTAAATTGCTTAATTTATTAAGTTAATATAAAATTATTTAAATATTTTAAAATAAGTTAAAGAAATTAATTGCAAAATATTATTAGTTCAAGAACTATCCAATGTATGAAATCTGTATTGCTAATTAAGAGATTAAGACATAACTTGTTGTCAAGCTGTGTAATAGTACGAATTGTAAATAATATATATATTTTAAAATAATTAATTAAATAATATTAATAATTTAAAATTATAAATTAATTAAATATAAAAAAAATTTAAAAAATTATTATAATAATTTTATTTGATTATTTTTTACTAAAAGTATGCATATTATTAATATGCATAATAATAATAATAATAATAATAATTGAATAAATAAAATAAAATAAAAATAGAAAATAGTTGCAAAGTTATATATATTTTTACTTTTTACTTTGAATATAAAAAGGAAACAATGTTTTTAGTTGAATAAAAGAATTATGTTTAAAATATAAAAAAGATAATTTTTGATAGAAAGAATGAGTAATGTTTTAAATAATTGTACTAGAAATAGAGTATTTTATATAAAATATAATATGTATATTTTAAAATAAGATATTTTTTTTATATTTTTTATGAAAAAATATTACAATAATTTAATATATAAATTTTTTATAGTAAATATTGAATTATAAAGAGAATCACTTGTCAAATTTTAAGATTAATTAGTTTAATAATTTTGATGCTCAACATTTAATATATATATACATACAAACGTATGTCACCAAACAAGGTTGCAATCAATTGATTTGAAACTGCACCAATAAAATTATATGAAAGCTATTTCTTAATCTCATACAAATTGCTTTCTTTTGTCGGTGGTTTCCTCGTATTTAGAAAATTGAAAATAAGTTTTTTGAATATCATTTTTGTTAAAAAATCAATTCTCACTAGTTATGCCATTATCTAATTGATATATGATTTTCTCATGATATATACCTTTCTAATAAAAATAATATTTAAATTAAAGTATTTTTTTTTTGAAATTTAAGTTTTCATTACAGAAAACTAAAGCAATACAGAGGCTGCTACAACTGCAGTAAAATCACCAAAACTCAAAATATAGGATTTGATCAAAAGTTCATTCCAACGTATTTGGGTTACTAACTCAGTAACTACTTCACTTATACATAAAATTTAAAGGCCAAATCAAGAACATAAAAACCAACTGCTCTTTGGTCTGAATGACAGAAGAACAAGCCACAATTAGACTAAAGACTGAATAAAATAATCAAAGAGAGGTTGCATCCACCACATATCCTCCTTAACTGAAGCTACAAGTTGTTCATGTTCCTTAGTTTCTTCTTCCTCTGATTCGTTACTCCTTCAATCATCTCAAAAGAGCTTCAATGATCTCAAAAGAGCTTTTTCTCTTTATCTGGATGACTGGATCTATAGATCTAGTCTAAAATCTACTAATACAAAAAAAAAAAAAAAAACTTGAAGGACTTGAAAGAAAGCTTTAAATCCATGTTATTTAGATGATAAAACCATAAAAAAAAAAAAAAAAAAAAAGAAAGAAAACATGGAAGAAAAGGAAGAAAAAATAGTGGTTCTTGGCCAAAAATGGCTAGAACTACGAACTAGCCAAACCACTAAAGACAACCATAGGAAAAGAGAGAACTTTCTCTCACCAAAACTCTCGTACAGAGAGCACTTTTCTATTTTTAAATTAAAGTATTTTATAACTTACATTTCAAGTTTTACCATATATAAAGCACAAACATAATAAGAGGAGACTGTCTCAATTTTTGTACCAATACAATTTAATGAAAAAATATATCAATATTATCGTTAAGAAATAGTTGTTTTATCTTGAACAATATTTAAAAGGCCTATTGGTACTAAAATCATGACCATTTTGACCTTTTACATATTTATATCAAACTTTAAAATTTAATAAAATTAGCCCAATTTAACATATTATTTATAATTTTAATACAATTGTGATTTGATCATGAATTAATAAATAAAATACATATGTAACGTTTGAGGTAAATTAGCTAATTAACATATGTTATAATAGTCTCACATATATGAAGATTTAAAATAGGTAAAAAATGAGATGAATATAATCTTTACAAATTAAATAAATTTTTCATTTCCATTTTTATATATTTTTTAAAATTATTGAGATTGAAGTCTAACTAACTATTATAATTAGTATTTGGATGATATGGATATGAAATTCATAAAAATAGAGATTAGAAACTTCATCTTAAAAATCATATATTTGATCAAATTGCAATTGTACTAAAATTGTAAATAGTTTGTTAAATTCGATTAGATTTGTTAAGTTTTAAAGTTTATTATAAATTTACAAAAGGTCAAAAAAATTATGATTTTGGCACTAATATGCTTATTTATAATTTAAACTATATAGTTACATTAAATTAGTTATTGAGGAATTTTTTTGAACTATATAGTCACGCAGACATGTTTAAGCCAGTCGTTGCCAAACAGTCATATGTAGCAACGGTCATCAGCTCTCCTTCTTCAGTGGAGTCTCCGCCTTCAAATAAAGGAGGATACATAACCATTAAGGTTAATTAACAATTGTACCAGCAACATCTTTTGCTCTGTATGAATGCTTTTATTGCTCGTTTGGTTTTATCAAAGGGTGAACAACCATGGAAGCTTGATGATTTAAAACAGAAGCTCACCACCATTTGGGGACTTTTCACAGCCTCGAAACTTATTTCTCTTGGTCGTGGTTATTACCACGTTATTTTGAATTCTAGTGCCGACAAGAATGAATTATGGGGTAGAGGATCTTTAATGTTAAAACTTAGATTGCTTCACTTGTAACATTGGACTGCTGATTTTGATCCTACGGATCAAAAGTCCACTAATGCTTAAATTTAGATAAGATTTTACAGTTTGCCATGGGAATACTGGTACCCCAAAATTCTTGCTTCAATTGCTAAAGGCATAGGAATTTCATTGAAAATTGATAAGGCAACCAACAATAATGACTATGGACATTATGCTCGAGTTTTAGTGGATGTGGATTTCACTAAAATTTTGCCTGAAAATTTGCTTGTGGAAAGAGTTGGGAACAGTTTCTTCATCAACGTGGTGTATGAGAATTTACCACTTTTTTGTACTATCTGCTCTAACATAGGACACGCCCCTCACGATTGCAGAAAGAGGGCCAAAGATCAGACTCGTTCATTTTTTGATGAACTAAAAAAAATCTGGCAGCAAAAAATAAAGCTTGTTATTCCAGTAAGCAATTCGCCTATGATCTTTGAATGATACTGCTCATCCAGCAGATTCAGGTAAGGTGAGAACTTCTGTGATGGTTACTCCACGGGTTCATACTGGTATTGAAGTTGTAGACCAGGTTCAAGACGTTGTCGTTATGGATACACATAATGCTAGTTTAGCGGATGAGGTTGCAATTATCCACGCTGATAATTAAGATTGATGGAAACATTATGCAGGATGGTCATCAAGAGAACGAGTCTCATGAGCAGCATTATCTAGAGGTTTTAAACGTTCTGCAGTGGATGATCGATGCTACATCCATTCCTAGAGATGCTGACGGTGCAATGGGAACTACTACTGTCATTAGTCAATATACATCTGAACACGGGTCCGAGAAATAACTTCTGGTTTCGGAGGATAGGGATAAAAATTTTACTCATGATATTGACAAAGCTATGTCTTAATGTGCGCAATGTTTACATATATTTAGAGTTGAATTTTTAATGGATTTTAAATTAATAAATAATATTAATTGGGTAGATTTTATGTTAATTAGGAAATATTTTTAGTTCAGAGTTTTAATTAGGATTTTATTGTTTTTGGTAGTTTTAGTCAAATTAGGAGTTTTATTAGTGTTTCCATTTTTGTAGGAAAGCTTAAAAAGGAATTCCAAAAAGACAAGGAAGTGTACGACATGGCCATAACACCGCCATGTTGAGGTCGTGTCCTCTACTGGACTATGAGTATCATGCAACATGGGGGCAACATGGTCATTGTAAGCACCCAATTTCGGGATGACTAGAGCATGGATGCGACAGAGGACCCGATGATGAAAATAGACTGTGAAATTAGATTTATTGAATTTGATTTATTGGTTTAGAACTAAATTGTAAATTATTTTTAAAATTTACTGTAAATTTTGTTTATTTATTTATTTTAATAAATTTTCAAATATAAAAAATTAAAATTAAAAAAATTAAAAAAAAAAAAAGTGGGCCGAAGTTGGCCAAAACTTCGCCCAAATAAATTTTATGGCCACTCTTCCCCATTTTTACAGTTTTGTTTACATTTTTTTTTTGATCTCCGACCGGAAATGTACTTTTTCCGATTTTTTTTTTACAAATTTTTTTTGTATTTTTATTTATTTATTTATTTGTTAGTTATTTATAGATTTTGATTAATTTTTATTTGATAAATAAAGTGATAAATATATATTTTTTTATAGATAAATAATTAAAATAAATTTTTATTATCCTGTACCAATTTAGGGTTATAGGATGGTCTCTTATAAATACGTGATTTTCTTTTCAAGTAGAGAGGAAGGGGCTTTCTTTTCTTTTCTCTCTAATTTTTTTGATTCTTGGTCGTCAACCAAAATACACCCACTTTTTTTATTTTTTACGTACTTTTTTCAAGTTTTAGCTGTGAATCAGATCCAAATAAATCAAAATCACAGACAAACACAACAAAAGCCACAGGCTTTCATTAATGGTGATCACCTTCTGAGGGGAATCAATACTGCATCCATCAAATTAGTTCTTTCTACTCCTTTCTTTGTTATTTATTTGATTATTTTTATTCTATTTAATTTTGATTTTATTTG
>CATIWM010687899.1:0-20368 GCA_949671775.1 Mallotus repandus
AAAATAAATTAAAAAAAATAGATGACGAATAGTAGAAAGTAAAAAAAATGTTGAAAAAAAAATAATATAAAGTAAAAAAAATGTTAAAAAAAGATAACTCTAAAAGTAAAGAAGAAAATGAAATTAAGTGATTCACATTTAAAAGAAAAAAAAAAGTTAAGAAGTTATTTTTTAAGAAGAAAAAGTTAGTTTTAAAATATTTTTTGATGAAAGTTTTTTTTGATATATTTATGAAAAGAACCAATTTATCTAGTATCTTTAGGAAAGGTCCACTCTCCAGATAGAATAACAAGGAGATGGAGATAAAATTATGGATGTATATTATTAAAAAAAAATTATGGATGTATATAATCTACAAAGTTGTGTATCGAAATTATTCACTATGTAATCACTGCTACCAAAATAATAAAAAATAATTACCAACATCTATTCATCCTTCTTAAAAAAAATCTATTCATCTGGCAGTAAAAAATTTGAACTCTTTTAAATAAGATATGGGGATCAAATTTTAAATATAAAGAGAATATGTATTAAAAAAATTGTACTCATATTAATTTATCTCACTCAAATTTTTAATCAATTGAAATATTTATAAATATCAAATACCGAAATATAGCAACGCAAATAATAATAATAATAATTTAAAAAAATTGTGAGCGCCCATTACTAGTATATATGATTGCAACAGAAAGAATATAATCAAGAAACATGCTAGTGTATACATATTTACCAAAAATTTGTACACTTTAATTAAATTGCACTCTCAATATTAATAGCATTATTATTCATTAATCAGAAGTACGTATAAGACTATTAGTTAAATCCAATCTATACCGGGGATTAATTGCATTATTAATAGCATTATTATTCATTAATCAGAAGTACGTATAAGACTTTTAGGATGCAAGATCATTGAGAGCACGAGTTGTAATTTAAAAAAAAAAAAAAATTAATGGTCTTCCACAAGGTAAAAGCAAGTTAATTATATATAGAAGTTCCATTTATTTTCCCGGATTCAACTTACTAGCTAATTAGCACAATTTTAGACATTTACAAAGTAAAAAAAAAAAGGAAATAATTATATATAAATATAAATAAAAATCAGTCCATATGTTGTTGGAAAATTTTTGTAGTTCTATCTGGATCAAACTGAATTAGTTAGAGTTTAATAGACTCTAGATACCAATGAATTAGATAAAAAAAAAAAATTAACCCGTAATCATGCATTAGTAGGCTCTATGTATATATATATATATAACAAGGGGTAATTAAATCTAATACAAATAAACCATTATATACATATAAAAGATTCAACAAATTCCCTGTTGTAGCTAGTTAGCTAGTTCACCTCTGGAATGCTTTGCAAGGCAGGTTTCCAAGACCTATGATGATGGTAGAAGTAGTGTTGATCCGTTTCAAGATTTTTATCATAATCAGTAGTTGATGATGAGTTAATCAGCTTAACAAGAACATCTTCCATTGACAAACCTTGCATGTCAACTCTTGCCATTAACTCTTCAAGCTCTCTCTTCGTAATCTTTATCTTTACTTCCCTAGTTGAGGAATTAGTATTAATATTATTTGAACTACTCATCATATCTTCACCAAGCAACCTCTGTCTTTCTATCAGTACTGCATGATGATGACTACTCCCAGATGACCTTTTCTCTTCTCCGACTGATCCCCAGTCGTCCCCGGCCCATACAACCGACGAAGATGATCCACGTCTACAGCAGTTTCCCATGCTGATCAGTACAAATTAGGTTATATATATAATATATTATATATATAATATTATAAATATGTGTATGTGGTTTTTGGGATGAAGGTGAAGAGATTGGGGAGAAGGAAAGGGTGTGCTATTTATAGGAGAAGAAGATGTATATGCTAGAGAATGGAACCACGTAGGACGAAGGTGAGGTGCTGTCTTAGGTGGCAACATAGGATGGATGTTTGTTGACCTGAACAACAAGAAGCCAGGTCACATGCAATGCCGTGTAGGACCATGGCGGTTGATGATGTCAGAAGCTTGGCTTCTACAGCTTATAAGCTGGTGGTGTCGGTCAGGGTAGGCAAAGGCAAAGGCTTCGGCTTTGGCTTTGGCTTTGGGCTTTGGGCAGTTTTATTGGTACATGTACATGGCTGGCTAATAATGTCTAGCTTCCTCCGGGCAGCAAGAGAAGAAAAATATTAGCTCAAATTATTGTTAAATACTATTTGATGTGAGAGTGGAAAATTTTATAATGATTTTTACCTTTATAATTTAGAGGTGAAATTAATAATATCAAATGATTTAAAATTTATATTAAGTTTTAGTTGTTATAATTTTAATTAGATATTAAATTTTATTTATTTGGCCTTTTAACTTATTATAAATTAAAATTATTGTATAATATCTTAGATAAAAGACTATTTCTATTTAAGTGATGTTTAAAATTTAATTTTTTTAATTTAATATAGATATAAGTATCATGTAAATGGAGAAATGGATAATTATTAGGTAGTTTTTAAATACATTTTTTTGAACGACCACCGTAAGTGGATTTTATATGTCTATTGAAGAGAAAAATTGAAACAAGACTTCTCATTTTAAGAGTAAAGGCTCTTGTCACGTGAATTATGCCTCAAACTTTCTAAAAATTTAAATCGTGGTATACACATTGTGTTGAATTGAAAACTTTTTATTTTTTATAATTTTATTAAAATTAAAATCTAACGAATTTTGAATTTTGAATATTTTTAGGTTAAAAAATGTAATTTATGTGTGATTAAATTGAAGGAAGATAAAAAGAAAGTTCTTTTTTTAATTATTTTGTAACAGCAGAGAAAATTCAATTCAATAAAAGAAAGTATTTTGAGTGTGAAATGGATAAAGAGATGGCATCTTTTGTTTTAGAAAAGTATGTGAACTCTTACTTTGCAAATGGGATCTTTGACATGGCATTGCAAAATTCAACAAGAATCAATCTCCATCCAATCAGCTGAGCCTGTGTCAAACCCAACACCCACCCACGTGGGGGTTCTCTTTGCTTGCTTGATTTGTTTATAACATTGTATACTAATTCCATTCTGACTTACCTTCCACATCATCTAGAAATTTCTCTTTTGAAAAAATTAAAATAAAAAAAAATCATAATCTAGATGCATATAAATATTCCTTTCATATAAAACAGTCTCTTTCCTGGTCACATACTATATTGCTATACCATTTTCTTTCATTTATTGCCGGTGGGATAATTTTTGTACGCACTGTAAATAATGAGTAGCAAATAAATATGCAATTATTAAATATTTCTATGGTTTTAAATTTTCTTTATAAATTTATTGAATAATTCAATAATTTCACACATACAGATATACATTATTCATGTCACTTGTAGTGGTACGCATTATCACCTCATGTTTATTGACGAGTGAAATTTTAATATATATTTCTTCTTTATTTATTATACAATGTTTAAAAATATATAGAATTTTTTTTTCATAAAGAGAAAATTTTATGAAGTGAAATGTTAACTCATATTGCAACGTGAAATCGAACTTCATTTGCAAATAAAATTGCTTGCCTTTTCTTTACATATGACCAGTTTATATGTACAAGTCATATACCATCATCACCGATCTATTAATTTCAGTATGTTAACGTAATTATATATTGACTATCATTTATATATCTTGCCCATCGATTTTGATTACTCGATAAAATCTATTTGATTGTCATGCAATTAATTGAAGCTGAAATCAAAGAACTAAGGCAAACAGAAATCTCAGCACAGGGAACAAAGACAGAAGGTTTGCAGGCATGACAATACAATAGGTGCAATATCAAAGTCAAGCCGGTTGTTGAACTCACTCATATGCCCTTGCGTAACAAAAGTTTCTACTTGATTGATTAAAAGACTCGTATTTCGAAATAGTCAGAATTATATGCTCATATACTTAAAATTTTACGAACTCATTTGATTAAGAATAGTATTTTATATTATGGTATACAGTAAATTATAAAAGATGAAGAGACAAAAATAAAAATTAAAAAGAAAAATTTATTTTTAACGGCCTGCAATTGTCATCCCTCAACAACCCTTTGATCCCTTTGATTAATAATTTAAAAAATGGTCGAGGTTGGATGTAAAGAATTTATTAATTGGTGCAGCCACCATTAATTATTATCTAGATGCATTTTTAATTGTAAAATTTTACTACATGGGAAACCCCAAAAACTGGTCAAGGATGTTGATCATCATATGATCGATCATTTGATAAAGTCGAATTAAAACGTAAGAAGCGGTAGCTTGACATGATTTAATCAACACATTGAACCCATACTTCCGGCATTTTTTGCAAGTTCGCCACGTCACCAGTGTATTACGCTCGTCTTAATCCCACACAATTTCAATTCAATCTACATATTCTTATTATGGTAAGAACATTAATTATAATATCTTCAAATCCAAAGATTATAATATTCTCAAAATGATCACTGAGCATAATATTCTAACACAATGCAAATCGGAGATTAGTTTTTAGATATTTTTACTGTTCTTATAAATTTGTATTTAGAAAATTTAATTAGTTAAATTATAGTAGATTTTAAATGCTGGTCTTTTGAATTAAAAAAAAAATTAAATTATAGATTGTTAATATTAGCATTTTCATTCCTAAATTTGTTATAATTTTAAATTTAAATTTTTAATCGAGTAAAATGAATAGTTCAAATGATAAAAAATATAGATATCTGATTGAAGAGAATTAAATTTGAATCTCCCATATTTTTTTCTCCCTCTATGATGTTAGGACTTAACTATTTATACTAGTTAAAAAAATTAAATAAATAAAAAGGTTTTGAATATAAAAAATTATATAGATACAAATAAGATATATATATATATATATATATATATATTACGTGTCCTAAACTAAAATTTCCTAATAAATAAATGTTCTCTTGTACAATATTGAAGAAGAAGATTTAAGATTCATCCTCTTAAGTCTCTGTTAAAAATTCCAAAGTGGTTGCTTTCCGATAAATATTGGCAGACAGTCCTTTTTCATATTTATCAATTCATATCAAACACTTCCTTCTTCATAAAGATTCTGATCACTTGATTGATTAGCAGCCATCTTCCCAAATACAACTCTTTCTATTAATTAATTTTGCATGCAGATTCAGAATAACTATTAAATATCACATTAATTTCACCAAGATTAGATCCCGGAATAAAAAACTTACACTGAATAATTAATTTTATGATTATGTCTAATTTTTTTATGGAAAGATTTTTATCTAAAATACACCTAAAATGCTAAGATTTATGATACACATATGTGTGCTATATTTTTAGTGGTAAAGAATAAAATATTTCAAATAAGAAAATTTTGATTCATTCTAAATATATTACATGTGATGATTAGATTTGTAATTGACACAATAAAATATTTAAAATATGTGTTATAAATTTAATTATTGAGTCTAATATATGTAGAATAAATATTTTTAAAAAATTTAATTATTAAATATAATATATTTATTGGTAAGAATCTCAATTTTTTTTTATAATTTTTATTAAGATACACTTGAATTATAATTTCATCACAAAAATTTATTAATAATCATTAAAATTATTTTTACTTACGTGATATTTTATGTTCGAGTTGCAATATATATAATCATACTAAATTAATTGTTAAGAAGTATATATTTTTTTTATTATTTTATCTAAATTAAATTAAATTAGTTAAAATTAATTGAATTTCGGTAAGTGATAGAAAAAAATTTAAAATTTTTGGGTTTGAATGGATGGAAATGGCATTGGGCTTGAACCGTTATCTAAAAAAAATCAATAAGACAATGCTTAGACTTGGCAAACTTCCTGAACCATATGATATAAAATAAAATATGTGCAAACAGAAAGTTCAAATTAATAAATAGGAACCAGTTGGGTTGGGTCTAGTGATAAGGGGCTAGTCCTTCATTTGTAACGAACTCTTGAACAGAAATTAATTTAAATATGATACAAATTTAAAGATGTCTTTTCGTATATTGGAATCCATTCAAAGTATCTCCTGGTTAAAGATAAAAAAAAAATTAATAAATGGGGAAGCAAACATTAAACATGGAGCAGAGGACTTTAATTGTCTTCAACCCACGTCGCACCAACCACTTGCAATTTCCAAATTATCACACAACTGCCACGTTACCCTTTACACGTGACAACCCACCACACATGAGACAGACCTCTTTCTCACGTGCCGCGCGTGGCAATGGTAACCCCGCACAGCAGTGCCAGAGCATGAGTAATGGTGGTGCAAAAGGCAATTGATGGCATTAATGGCACTAGAGCTATTTTATTTCAGTTTTAATGTCTTCGTGGGTCCTTTTATCCCTCTCTCTACGTAGAGTACAGCTGGTCCTGTGTGTATGTCAGTGTTGCTACTACTTCTACACTTAACCAAAGGTTTCATTTTTTTTTTTTAATTTTTATTTTCCCATCTTCTTTCTTTGTTTTCCCACATACCCACTTATTTCACACTCTGAATTCAAACCCACAAGCTTCTTGAAAGTTGTGTTTTCTTATCATTGATTTTGTGGGTTGCTGCTGCTGCTGCTGCTGCTGTTGCTTTTTAACTGTTCTTTTTGTTTGGAAGCGGTAAAGGTGAAAGAGGCATGAATGAGGGGGTGCCTCCCGGGTTGTTCAGTTCAAGTATGGTTCTTTTGGAGCTGTTTCTGCTCTTCTTATGTGAGTATTCCCCTCTTCTTTACTGTTTCCTTTTCTGGGTTTTTGTAATTTTACTATGATCTATGGTCCTTTCAGTTGGGTTGTTCTCTAATTTGCTGCATTTTGAACTGAATGTAATTGTGATTTTGGTAACTTTTTGTCCCTATTGTAATTGGTTTTATGCAATTTGAAAATTAATGATCTTTGTGGAGGATTATTAAGTTTTATGCTGACTGTTGAGGTGCATTGGCTCTTTAACTTGTTTCCCACCGTTGTGTTGGGCTCTTTTTTTGTTCACATTACTGACTTAAATCATGGTTTCCATGTAAGCAGTCTGTCATCCCAGACTTTGATTTCAGTATATATATCTTGCTGCTCTTCTTGGTATGTCTAGGCTTTACTATGTTAATGAAAATAAGTAAAGAAGGTTTAGCTGAGTTCTAGGGTATTCACTTCAATCAAACTAATTATCTAAACTCAAATTTCTAACTTGAGATTTATATTAATTGCTTGGTGTTGTTCTACACATTAAGAATTGCGTAGGGATTTACTGGCCGGGAAAGGAACAAAACGCAATGCTGCATTCTTACTATTGCTTTTGGTATATGTGGGTGGGCTGTCATTTCATTCCCGGTTGTTTGCTAAATTAAATGTGTGCATCTTGCCACATTGAACCATTGCTCTAGCCCTGAAATGTCCTCTTTAGACAGTTTGGCATTTTGAGTACAATTCAATTGGTAGTAATCCCATATGAGGATGTACATTTTCTCAGGTCTCTGACTCTGTCTCGTTGTTAGTTGGATTTCAATATTCTTCCTAGTATCTTTTGGTATTCAAACTTTGAAGAACTTTTACCTGGACGGGGACGTTATTATGCAGTGGAATTTGTATGTTTATTGTCGCATGGTGCCTCTGATTAAATTTCTCATCTATTTTTAGTCAACATTGTTATATGTGTCTCTTAGAGTGCACACTTGATTTAACTTGACATCTGAAGCTACGGTTATGTAATACATGTGCAGAAAGCTTACATTTACATCATCTGATCAGTGGATTTATGATTTTATGGATATTCATCACTGTGTCCGGTTCATCTACTACAGGTCTGAATGAATTTCATTTTATTAGAGGCTCTGCATTGATTGACAGACGGTTGGATGATTTTCTTCCTGAGATCTCACCAAATGCAGGTCCTCAGCCATTTCTCCCTATTCTTGCACCTTCTCCATTGCAACCTTTCACAAACAATTCTATACCAAAATTATCAGGTTCTTCTTTTATACCCTGATTTTATTGGATTTTTTAAGCCAATTGAATTGAAGTGCTCAGTTATACTGTGAACTTGGTCCTAACCTCTTTCTTTTAGGACTTTGTACGTTGAATTTCACTGCTGCTGAAAGTTTGATGAGCATCACATCAATTGATTGCTGGGCTTTTTTCGCGCCATTGTTGGCTAATGTTATATGTTGTCCACAGTTAGAAGCTACCCTTGCAATTCTTATTGGCCGATCTAGTAAAGAGACTAATGTGCTTGCTTTAAATGGGACTGTTTCCAAACATTGCCTTTCGGATGTTGAGCAAATTTTGGTGGGTCAGGGTGCTGCTGATAATGTTCAGAGAATATGCTCAGTCCATCCATCAAATCTCACTGAAGGGACTTGCACTGTTAAAGATGTGAATGAGTTTGAGAGCACTGTGGATTCATCTAAGCTTCTTGCTGCCTGTGAGAAGATTGATCCTGTGAAAGAATGTTGTGACCAAGTATGTCAAAATGCTATATCAGAAGCTGCAACAAAAATTGCACTAAAAGCTTCTGAAGTTTTGAGTGTAGATGGTGCCCATGGTTTACCTGAGAACTCAATTAGAGTTAACGATTGTAAACATATTGTTCTACGGTGGTTAGCAAGTAAACTTGATCCTCTTCATGCAAAGGAGGTTCTCAGAGGACTAACTAACTGCAAAGTTAATAAAGGTAAGTTTGCAAGATATGGATCTAGACTAACTTCATCTATTATAGTCAGAAACAACCAAATTGATTATTGACCATTGGTTCAGTTGAGTCCCTATTCTTTTGCATTCGTCCATTTTCAGATTTTTGACTGTTTTGTTCAAGAAAGATTCCAAACAAAAGAGTCATCAACTGACATCTATGACATTCAGAGTGCTGCTTTCTTTTGTATCTTTGGTTGTGCAAATAACCATGTATCTTAAAAATTTCCACTATCTTAACAATGGGAAGAGAGAAGTCATGTAGGTTATCATTGCGATCCCTGCATGAGCCAAAATTGATGGGACATTTCTAGATGCTCTTTAAAGATAATGTTGCCTTTCCCATAGTATTTGTATTACTTCACGTTTGTATTTCACTCTTCTCTGTTTTAACTTAACACAGAAGTAACAATCTCTACAGTTGGCCTTGTTAGTTGCCTACTCTGCTCTCAGTTCTTCTCTTTTGATTTTTGGTTCAGTGTGCCCTCTAGTTTTCCCTGATATGAGCCACGTTGCAAAGGGCTGTGGAAATGGGATAAGTAACACTGCAGGATGCTGTAGTGCTGTGGACAGTTATGTGTCTCACTTGCAAAAACAGAGCCTTATTACCAATTTGCAAGCTTTGGATTGTGCCACCACTCTGGGAATGAAGTTACAGAAATCAAATATTACCAGAGATGTTTATAGCCTTTGTCACATAAGCCTCAAGGATTTCTCGCTCCAAGGTTGGTTTTCATGTCTTGCTGAATTTTTTCCTCTCTTCCTTTTTCCTCTTTGCTTTTGGTCTTTTAGTTCACTTTGATCAGATGCTAATGCAGATTATTCTCTCTCTCTCTCTCTCTTTCTCTCTCTCTCTCTCTCGATACTGGTGGTCAACAATTGGCACTCATCAGTTGCAAAACAAGGTATAGAAACTAAGAACTTTGTGGCCAAGACTCTCCTTTTTTTTCTTTACTCTCTATTGTTTGTTTCTATGGCACATGTGGCTGTGGATAATGCCAAATTGCATGGAGCTCTTTTTTTCCTTCCCATTTATGCATATGCTATGTTAGTTAACTTGGATACAAGTATTATACACTTACCTAATGCCGGAAATAGTGATCTGGAAAAGCACTATGGACTGGACTAGATATGCAATGTCTTAGATGTTTATAATTTTGCTTCTACTTCTTTTTTTGGGGTTATTTGTAAAAGTTCATATTTAGTTCTTCATTCTTTATTTTCTTGTGCATTTCCTCCCGTCCTTTTCTGGAATAGAATCTGGATGCCTTCTTCCAAGCTTGCCTTCTGATGCAACACTGGATAAGTCGTCGGGGATCAGCTTCATTTGTGATCTGAATGACAATATTCCCGCTCCATGGCCCTCTTCGTCTCAATTATCAGCATCATCATGCAATAAAAGTATGTCTAACGTGTTATGTCTATTTATTCCATTGTTCTTTGTTTGATAATTGAAGCTACTTTCTGCCATTTGAAATTTTTTTTTCCCTCTTCCATGTTAATTTTTGTATTAACTTGGCTTACTGGTTTTGCAGCTGTGAAAATTCCAGCACTTCCTGCAGCTGCATCTGCTCAAAGTGGTAAGAGTGTCTGTAATTGCTACATGGTTTTTGCCTCTGATTTAGCAACATGCTCAGCACAGAAACACAATATTATACTTCTAAGGTAGAAATTGGGTTCAAAATTTTGTTTCATGCTCAAGGATTTTGAAAACCTTGCTTTGATACTTCTAGTACTTGTAACCTGGAGGGCATTTCTCCTCCTGCATCCCTGACTTTATGGAGTGTCTTCATTATATCCCTTGTCTCTGACTAGTCACTCCTTAATTACAAGCATTTTGATTTCTATACTGCCTGGAGAGGGATCCACATCTGAGTTATGCACCAAATGTCCAAGTTAGCCTAGCTAGTTAAAGAAAATGGAAGTGGTATTTTATGCTAATTTTTGTGCTAATTTTAGGATTGCCATGTTCTTAATCAAATTGCACATTTTACAGGGCTTTATAATGAAGAAGTGGTATTTTATGTACTGTTTGCTGTCTCAGCCGCTATGGTGATGTTGTTGTAGAATTGTAGTCTTATTCAAGCCTATCTTGCCTCTTCTCCAAATTGAGAAGGTTCCAACGCAATGATACAAATTTGGTAGTTCTTGTAGAATGAAGTTAATCACCAAACTGAGATAATGTCAAACGATGATTTACATGTTTCACCCAGTTCATCGAAGTGTACCTGGAAAAGAGAGAGAGTCTGCAAGTCTCAACCTGAGGTGAACCTGTTTGTTTTCTCTGATTGTATTAAAATTCATGATTCTTGCATGCTTGTGTAATAAAATTTTTGTAAAGAAATACTCGAAAATCGAGATACCATGTTTGTAGAAAAATCAGAATATATGTAGTATATTGTATTGTATGTCCACTATTTGACTATTCAACTCTACCATGTATATTCAGACTGGAGATGAATTGATTCTTTTGTTCTGGTCATTTATGGGATTAGATTAGATTTACGTAAATTAGGGCGATTCTTACAGATTCAATCATATATAGTTTTGTCCCATCTTCTCTGAATCTGCTAAAAAGGTCTTCTGCTTTTCTTGTTTAAATTAATGGAAAGCTAACCTAAAATAGGAAGTTAGCAGGCTGCATAATGAGAGAATATCTCCAATTCTCTATTATTGTTAATTTCTGTTTTAGTAACTCAATCAAGAATAGTTTCTTCCTAATTAAATTGGGTAAAACCCTAACCAAAAAGCAAACTTACCACAGGCCGAACAGAAAAAGAGAGTGAAACCATGGCCTTATGGAGAATATTGCTTTTTCATATCTGGCTTCATTCTTTGTTTCTGTTATCAGCAGCTGCGCCTGCACCTGCACCTGCACCATCACCATCACCATCACCACCAGTAGCAACACAGTTTGCATCCAAGACTCCTTGCCGGTGCACTTGCAGCAACGTTACCATCCCCTTTCCGTTTGGCATTGGAGAAGGCTGTTACCTAGACGACAGCTTCCAAATACTGTGCAATGACACTAAAATTCCAATCTTGGCTAAAAGTATCATCAACGAAGTGAATATTGGTACAAGAATCTTGGACATATCCCCTGAAGGTGAACTGAGAGTTTTGCTCCCAGTAGCTTATGGTTGTTATGACAGCTCTCAAAATCAAATCCAAGCCCATGAAATTAATCAAATCGAACCCCATGAAATTCACTTTACTTCCAGTTTTCCCCTCTCATATACTAAAAACAAGCAGTAGGCTGTGACACTTCTGCAGATTTGTATGGTTCGTCCGGTATCGAGATTGATGGCTATGTGAGTCAATGCTCCTCGCAGTGTGAACAAGTCTCTGATACTGTTAACGGGTCCTGCTACGGCATGGGATGCCGCCAAACTTACATTACTAATGAAATGAAGGATTTTTGGATAGTTGCTTCTAGCTTTCGCGACCCCAACCATATATCTAACTTCAGTCCATGCAGTTATGCATTTATTGTGGAGTAGGGTCAGTATAATTTCTCTTCCTTAGACCTCGTTGGTATAAAACATATGAAAGAGCTTCCTGTGTTACTGGATTGGGCAGTGGGCAACACAACATGCGAAGAAGCTAAAAAGGTTCCTCAAACTTATGCTTGCCGCGACAATAATAGTTTGTGTTATGACTTCGATAATGGAAGTGGTTATCGTTGTAATTGTTCCCGGGGATATCATGGGAATCCTTATCAACCCAGTGGTTGTGAAGGTACCTACGTTCATTACTCAAGCCCGCCCATCTAACCAATTTTTTTGTCTTTCATTATAGTCCTTATGAACGTTGCACGCTGTACTTTTAATAAACTAGCCATAATTACTTGTTTAGTATGACCCTTGTGCTTTGTTTTTGTGATATTTTCAGATATTGACGAATGTGCAGATCCAAGCCTCAATCAATGTGTGCATGCGAAATCATGCGTCAATAGACCTGGAAGTTATGCCTGTTCTTGCCCTCGAGGCAACCGCGGAGATGGTAGAAAAGATGGACAGGGTTGCATCTCTGATAATTGGCCATTGCATAAGATAATTATCGGTATGCATATGCAAATGGATTTTTTTTAGTAGTTAATTACAATTTCTGTTTATTATTACAGAACTCCCGTTATAGAAGGAAAAAAGAAATGTTGTGATGTTTTACTTGTAGGTATGTGCGTAAGCGGTCTAGTTGCATTAGTAGCCATTTTTATCATGTGTTGCTCAATCAGAAAAGGAGGCATGAGAAAAGTAAGAGAAAGATTTTTTAAAGAAAATGGAGGATTATTGCTTCAAAAAATGCTTTCCAAGACGGATCAGTCTCAAAAAAGAGCCAAGATTTTCACTGAAAAGGAACTCAGGAAGGGAACGAACAATTTCAGTGAGACTGAAGTTGTTGGTTTGGGAGGTCATGGAAAGGTCTACAAAGGAATCTTAGAAGATGGAACAGCAGTTGCTATCAAAAAGTAAAAACCGATGGATCGTGCTCAAATTACACAATTCATCAACGAAGTAATCGTTCTGTCCCAAGTGATCCATCCCAATGTGGTTAAGCTTTTGGGTTGTTGTTTAGAGACACCAGTTCCTTTGCTGGTTTACGAGTTCATCCCCAACAATACCCTTTACCATCACCTGCATCATGAAGATAAAGCATCATCGTTACCATGGAAGACCCGCCTAAGAATAGCAGCAGAAACTGCAGCAGCACTTGTGCATATGCATTCTAATCTTTCCATGCAGATAATACACAGAGATATAAAGTCCGCAAATATATTACTGGACGATGACTTCACTGCTAAAATTTTGGACTTCGGAATATCCCGACTGGTTCCCTTAGATCAAACCACCCAACACTCAACTGTTGTTCAGGGGACAATTGGGTACATTGATCCACAGTACTACGAGACAGGATTGTTGAATGAGAAGAGCGACGTTCACGGCTTTGGTGTAATTCTTGCAGAGCTCTTGACAGGGAGGGAGGTGGTACCCTCGTGCAAAAGTCTAGCTTTCGTTTTCACTTCAGCGGTGGAAAAGGGTGCAGTGCTTGAAATTATCGAGGAAAGAGTGAAGAATGAAGGAGAAGAGGAGCAGCTGATCGGTGTTTCTGAACTGACAAATCGTTGCTTGAGCAAACTTGGGGATGAGAGACCAACAATGAAGGATGTTAAGAAGAAGCTTGAGGAGTATCTGATTTAATTTAAGGCTGTGAGGGCTAATTTAAATCTACCCTACAATTGGAAGCCAACCTTTTGCTTTTTTAGTCGGGAAAAGAAACAATCTTTTTTTTTTTTTTTTTGAATTCAAGTGTCTATTGCAGTTAGTTATATATAAAAGAAATAGATTTCCCTGGTTTAGAATTCTATTTAGGAAAATTTTTAGCTATTCTAAATGGTATAACTCTATTTTTTTTTTTTGAAGAAAAATGGTAGAACTGGTACATTAGTTAATTACTAATAAAGTTATATGGAATACCTTAAAAAATTTTTACATATATAAAAAGATATAGTTCATATTTTAATTATAAAATCCACATTTTTAATCAACATAGAGCATGGGAATTTTTTTTTTTTACTTTCATGAATACCATATATATCTTGTATTGAATTGCATTTATTACTCAAAAAAAATTGCGTTTCATGTATAGATAAAAAAAAAATTCAAAAAATTGAAAAAAAAATTTAGTCATTTGAAATAGCAAATACTGATAATCAAACCAATCAATACTTTTTAAGAGTAGCATTATTATATAAATAAAAAATTAAAAAATAAAAATTTGTTTGGTATTTGATTTGATAGTTTTATTTGTACACTGATATATAACTTAAAAAAAAAAGCCTTTTGGCAAAATAGTTATACACTACAACTATTTTTTTTTTCCTATTTTTTTTAATGTTATAGTTATGTAGAGCAGCTAATCACACTAAAATAGGAAAAAGTTTGATAAAATAGGAAAAAGTGTTTGGGTGGGATTCAAAGGGTGGTACAATTAAAATTTTTGATATTTTCTAATTGGAAACACGCATTTTTTTTGTGAAGAAAACAATGAAAAACCTTTAAATCAAGTTTTCAAATTTTTTAATTTTAGAAAATTTAAAAAACTATATATTCTTTTAAAAAATTTTAGAAAACTATTTAATATGAACAGTACATTCTAATTTTCATTTTCAATAGAATTTTTATTTTTTTTTGAAAAACAATTCTAGCTTTCCACGAATAAACAGCGGAGGATTAGGCTGTTTTTGTGTTATGGCTGTATGAAATAGCGAATGTGTTTTTGTTTAATGCTTAAAATGAATTGGCAACGTGAAATTTATCTATAAATTTGACTCTTACAATTATCACACTAGAATTACTTGTCAGCTGTTGAGTGGTGATAGTTGTTCAATTAATCAAGTGTATAATTATCATCTTAATTATTCTCTTTGTTGAGTGGTGATAGTTGTTCAACTAATCAAGTGATAATAGTAATTTCTATTTACTTATGTATTAACCTTATGGTGCTGTCTTATCCAAGTTTTATTTCCACTTCTTTAAATTATGTTCTGATGTGTATATATATAATAGGGTAAATTACGATTTGCCTCATGTATTTTGACCTAATACACTATTTCGTCTCTCATTTTCTAAAAATAGATTTATTCATCTTCGTATTTTGTTCTGTTAAACTCGTCAGTACTTTTGTAAGAATTTTTTGACAGTCAATATAAAAAATATGAGTCAAATTGAAAAAAAGAAAGAAAAAGTCGCAATTGCCCCTTGAATTTTCTCTTTCTTTCAAAAAATTAAATTTCATTTCAATTAAAAAAAAACCACCTCCACCTTTGCACCTAACACCACCCTACCTCCACCATCCAACACCAACAAACACCATCACCTGCACCTTGCAACATCGCCATCCAATGCCTGCACCATCACCAAACCAAAGCTAACTAACATTATCAAACACTCTAACTAACAACTCCTCCTCTTGCTGCTTCTTTACCGGCGACAACATCCAAATAAAAAACATACGTTATGAAACAATCACCATTGAAGATAAAAAAAAACTTACAGAATTAAAATGAGAACCCTATTGTGTGTGTAAATAGTAAGTAGAAACGAGAAAAGAAAAAGAAAAAGAAAACTACTAAGTAGAAACCATTGAAATCGATTCGATGAAGGATGTGCAATTGTTGGAGTTCAATTGCATTTGGAGCTCTGTGTCAGTGAAGGAAACATAACTATTTTAAGGAGAATGGAAGTTGATGCTTTCAAGTTGATACCATTTTGATGAACCCCTTACTAGCTGAATCTTGTACCTCCGCTACCTCCACCATCCAACATCAATAAACACCGTAACCTACATCTACAACAACCATTACCACCACCAGCACATCCAACATCGCCGCCATCACTAAGGGCTGCAAAAAATAATTGTGACAATTGCCATCCCTGTAATCTGAATTCCATCTCCAACCATGACATAAAGAAGCTTTGGGCACTCTCGTTCTTTGAACACATCATTCATAACCTAAACACATCTCTGAACAAAATTCGAACCCACAAAGGCAAGATTGTGCAATAGTACTAACTAGCAAGTAGGGTAGGGGACACCACAGGCAATTGTTACCACAACAATTGTTACCACCAAATCAAAACTAAATCAAAACTACATCAAAGCTAAATCAAAACTAAATCAAAACACCATAACCCGCACCTACAAAAAATCGTTACCATCAACTTCCAGAACTGGACAACTTCCTTGAAGCACTAAAATTGGACAACTTGTAGAATAAAAAAAGGAAGAATTTTCACAGTTCCACAACCCATCCTCAGAAACCATTGGTGAAACCAATTCACGGCCCCAATTTTCACCAAAAACAGTAGGTGATAAAGATGATGAACTTGAATCAACCTGCATCATGTTATTTTCACTTGCAGCAACATTACCATCGAGCTTACTCTTCTTGGCAACACTCCTTTTAGCCCATTCTTTTCTCGCCTTTCAGGCCAAATCCCACCGGAATTCGGTGACTGCACCTTGCTTAAAAACGAAGCCAGTGTAAAATGCTTATTAGAACGGCTACTACTTTTATATCTAGGGGAATGTCGCGTTGATGGTGTAGTGTGGCTGCCGCTCGGTGATGGTCTCCTCTGTCTTTGTTGTGATAACGAGAATTTTGCAGAAAAAAGGGAGAGGAATAGAAGAAGCATAGATAATCAAGAAGAAGGGAAAAAAGGAAAGCAATTAAAAAATATATATAAAAGGACTTTTTAATCTTTTTATAGCCATTTAACGTCTATTTAACAAAAACAGTGCACAAAGGACTTTTCAATTTATTTTAAAAAAATATAAGGACTAATAAATTTATTTTTAAAAAGTTAAGGATGAAGTAATGTATTGGGCCAAAATATAGGGGGCAAATCATAATTTACAAAATACAGGGGGCAAATCATAATTTACCCTATATATTAAGGGAATTATTTCATTGATAGAGGAAAAAATTCTGATTTGATGAGGAAGTTGATCGACCCATCATGGGCATTTGGCATCCTGGCAGAGACCATTGATTACAAAAATTTATTCATCTTTATTTGTACAATTACTTGAAAATGTACAAATTAACAAATCATCACAAAAGAAAACATTTGATGAAATTTATCGGCACGAAGTCTAATGATTGTTCATTCACCCGGTCTTTACTCATTGGATAAAATAATGCTCTCTCATTATATATAAAATCATGGTTTGTAAGCTTGTTCTTGTCTTGTGATTAATTGGCTGATTGCACGTGCTTTCTCATCATATAAAACCATAGATTTAAGGTGTTATTTAGATTGATTAAGAGCCAACGGAAGGTAAGGGTCCCACACTGCTTGAACGGGGATTAATCTGAATGTGGACATAGTTTAAAGGTGCCTCTCACAGTTGGGGCCTATCTAAGGCACCTCATGCAAAAATTTAAAAAAAAAAAAAAAATACAATTTTAGCTTTATTACCCTGATAAGTAAGTCCATGTGTTTTTCCAAAGTCAGATTAATTTTTTCAGACGCCTTGCTACCATGAGTTAGAAATTAAATGAGTTCCAAGTAAACATTTAGATTTTTAATAGGTTGGAAAATTGAAGAATAAATATGGGTTAAAAGGGTAAAATTTAAGGGAGAAAGCCTACGTATTCATCTGTGATTAATTAGTAATATATATACTAATTTGTAGGTAAACTTTTATTTAGTGCCTAAAAGAATTTTTGATGGCATAAGAGGACTCGAATTCGAGCTCTACTTTACCTTTCCATGTCATTGTATCCCTGTAGGTATATATGCATACTAAATTGCGAACACAAAGTGGTGTGATTGGCAGTGACACATTGGAAGTTTGCAATAATTAATGGACAATAAAAGGACGTCCGGTGAAAATTTAAAAGGAAAGGAATAAAATTTTGTCATTTGTAATCCATCAATTCGCGCAGCTTCAGATTTGTCTGTGCCATTTACCTTGTTATGTGTAAATAATGGTATAAATTGCATTGCATTTCATTATCGTGCAAAGCCAAGTAAGCAAATATAGCATCAATCCAAAATGTTATTTTCTTGTGGTTATATGTGTGTGATAGCTTGCTAGCTTGGTGAGGTAAGCAATGAGATATGAAACTAGTGACTGGCTGGCTGGCTTGCCAAAACATTTTGATTATGATAATCAAATAGTTCAAGGTTGTTGGATCTTGCATCCACCTCCCATGTGGCTACTTTAGTGTAGTCTGTTGCAATTTGTATTTGATAAACGAAAACAAACAAACAAACAAATAGTATCACAGATTTGTTGAGATACTGCCAAATTAACTTAATGAACTACGTCCATTCAGCCATTCGGGATAAGTTAGCTTATCAACATTATTTTTTATTTATTCAGGGACTTTTTTTTCTAGAAAAAAATAATTAAGATTTGACTTATTTTGTGTGGACATAAGCTGTGCTCGGAATCTATCTTTGATACATATTGGAAGTAGTTAATTTCAGCATTCAACTTTTATCAAATTTAAAAGAATATAATTAAATTAGTATTGTAGTTTGATTATAAATGTAACATTGAATTAATAATAATAAGGGCAAACATCTGAGCAAAAATTTAAATTTAGCATTAATTTATGTCAATTTTCATTTACTTTGCCCTCTCAAACATATAAAAAATACATTATGAATTTATTTATTTATTTTTTTCAAATTTGGGGAGAGAAAGAAAGGATCTATTAATACCTTGAATAAATTATATCACTTAACTATTTAATTTTTGGTATGAATTTATCCTATTTTTAATATGATAAAAATAGAGAAAATTATATTTTTATTTTTATAAATAAACAAAAATTTTGAAATGTTATATTTTGATAAGAAAATAACTTACAAATGTATAAATATTTGTTGATTGATAAGGAGTTTAAATTTTATCAAACAAGATTTTAAATTTAAATTTTATATATTAAAAAAAGTTATTTTAAATTAATTGAATTTTTGTGATTACTAAATATGAGATATCAAATAAAAATAACTTATGAATGATTTTTTATGAGTATAAAATTACAATTTGGGGTGAGATTATGTAGAAGTGAGAGTGACATGTGGAAGCCCATGAAGACCAAAACACTTTTAAAATGAAAATCGGTGTTCTATTATATGTATTAATTATGGATGTGCAGACAAATTGATTTGGACAATTGAGAAAAAATAGCCAATTTGTCTAATAATCACTGGCGTTTTGAATAATGCCTTTCTGGAAGACGAGTCCATTTTTGGTTTTAGTTACCTTATGATGTTCTTTGGGTAAATTATATTTACAACACTCAGGTTTTAGACTTCATATCATAAAAATATCTAACTTTTAAAATATAATATAAATTTTTTTAATTTTTTATTTTATTATCAATAAAATACTGAACTCCAATTTTTGACCAAAAATAACCACATGACACGCCATGTGGCATCTGCCATGATGACACATGTTACACTATGCTGACTTGGCATTTGTCAGTATAATATTACCATCACTAAAAATGAGATACTATAGTGGAACTAAGGCTGAAAGTTAGGTACCATAAATAAAAATTTCTGATTTTTTAGTTGATTTTTATTTGTTTAATTGGTTTTTGTTTTATGATGATAAAATTTCAAACTTTATAGTTTTTAAGTGAAAATTTGTGTTTTTAATGTCTGTCTTGATTTTTAAATAAAATAAAATGTTTATAATTTAAATTAATATTCAGTTCTAAAATTTATTAGATATTGTTAACTCGTAAATTGGCTCGAATAGTAATATAACGCACTGCTAGTTTGATATGAAATATATAGTATATATTTTTAGCATATAATAAATATAAATTTTTATTATAAAATATTTGATTATAATTAATAATTTAATTTTTAAATAAAATGAAATATTTAATTTAAATTAATATTCAATTTAATAAAAATCATTTCAAATTTATTATATAGTGTTAACTTGTAAACCGGCACGAATAATAATTAAATGTACTACTATTTTGTTATGAAATATATATAGTATATATTTTTTAGCTTATAATAAATATAAATTTTTATTTTTATTATAAAATATTCAATTAATACAATATATAATAAATCTTAAATAATTTTTATTGAACTGAATATTAATTTAAATTAAGAATATTT
>CATIWM010687963.1:0-15872 GCA_949671775.1 Mallotus repandus
AAAAAGAACAAATAAAATGTTGAGAAAAAAAGTATAATGCAAAAAGGAAAAAAGTTGAAAAAAATCAGTAAAAAGGAAAAAAAATGTTAAAAAAACAGTAAAAAGAAAAACATGCTGAAAAAAAATAACCCTAAAAATAAACGTGATAGGGGGAGTGGTCTATATTTGAAAGAAAAAAGTTAGAAATATTAGTTTTGAAAATTTATTTTGTCAACATCATTTTTGAAAGTTTTTTTTAAAATTTTTTAGTATATTTATATAAAGAACCCTAACAAAAACTCCAAGAATTGAGCTTGATTGATCATGTTAAAGAAAGTAAAAGTAGTCCAATTTACCAAAAATTTAAAACCCAAATCCATCAAGTAGCTAGCAACTTATTACTTTAATTTTTTTTACCTTCTCTATCTTTGTTTTATTAAATATTTTACCTCCCCTTCAATAATAGAATACATAATATGTTTTATATTTGATATAAACATAACAAATAAAATTTTAAAAAATGTCAGTTTTATTAGTTAAAGTGACTAAAAATTTAAATTTTTTTGAATAAGGTATTGTAAGCGGCGGGGTCAATCGCGCGCCCAAGTGTTTGGCGACCACAATAATGTGCAAGCTCAGGATTTGCTAGGAAATACATAATGGGCTTGGGGCCAAAATGAAGATGGAGTCGCCACCCAGATAAAAGTCGGAATACACTATACAGCAACTGGATTCCACGGAGGTTCCCAGAAACCATCATCAGAGATCGGGTTCGGAAACTTGGTATGTGCTTTTGAATGCCCACCTAATCTTGCGGTTGGCCTCCATGTGCATTTTGTATTTTATTACCTTTGATTATTAAATTATTTCCTTGTTATTTGTGAGTTGCAATCATTTCCAATTTTCACTTTAGTTCAAGTTTGCACATTAATCTCACTTACATGCTAATTACCTCAACATTCAAGGCAAATAATAATAAATTTACAATCATACATTCAAAACAAACGGGGAAAGGATTAGGGATTACAAAATTTTATACAATTACAATTATAATGAATTCAAATAAAACATCTCAAGAACTAATTAATACACTAACTACTTAGTGATTAGAAATCACCGAGAAATCCCCATAACAAACAATGATTTGTTCCGTCGCAAAATAACAATTTCATTTATGAAATTTGAATTCAATTTGCATAAAATAAGCATGAATATTCATCTATACATGGATTTATTACTCAAACATACCTAATATCATGGTAATCTCATGCAATATTGAAGATATAAAACAACAGAAACATATCAAAAACCGAAAATAAACCAAAAGGATACCAAAGATAAAACAGATTTGTGCAAGACTCTAGTGGGGAGGCGATCACCTCAACACCATGGGGGTGACACTTCTATGAAGAGACATCACCTCTTTACCAAGAACACATAATTTTACATTTTTCTTAATTGCTAAGCAATTCAAGCATACAAGCAAAGATATGTAAACCAGCAATTTAAAACTCAATAGTTCACATGTTCAGGCCATCAATGTGATATCAAACAAACAACAAACACAAAACAAGTGCAAAAATCAAGAGGTTGATATTTGTATAGAAAATGAGCAACTTAAAGCTTGAATACAAGGATTCTCACTGATTTGGATGAGTTTGATGCTTCTAACTGAGCCCTTGGAGCTTAGTTTGCTTGGTTTAGATGTGTTGAGTGCAAGAATTTCCTTTTTCTTTAAAGAAATAGACTCCTTAAGCTAGAAAACCTCAACTTCTTCCCCTTCTTCTCTCTTTTTTCTTACTTTTTCCTTCTTTTCTTTCAAAAACGTTTTTCTTTTATCTTTTTCCTTGCCTCTGATAATGGCCAACCTCTTTCTCTCCAGCCCAAAAACCCCCACTTAAGCCCTCAATTTTTGCTTCTCTCCCATTTCCCAAAATCAAATTCCAACAAAAGATCATCAATTTTCATCATTTCTTTCTTTTCCAGCTCACTTTTTCTGCCTTAAAAGTCTTATTTTTACGACAAAAGCCTCCGAATATGTGATATGGTGGGTCCTTCTTTACTTAATGAAGCCATTAATGGCATTAAATGCATATAGAGGTCGGTTACACAGAGGCACCGCCTCTTTGATGAGTCATTGCCTTATCGATGCCCAAGGTGAAGAGGTGATGCCTCTTTGAAGTGGCGATGGCCTCTTCACCCGGGCCTAGCCTAGAAAGGCTTGGGTTTGAGGATTCAGGCTTAGTTGTAGGGCTTTGGGCTTGATTTTAGAGTTTCGAGCTCTCGAGTCCATTTCTAAAGAAAGTTTTGGGTCTCTCTTGCATTCAATATTCATACTATCTCATCACTGGATTTTTGTTGCGCATCGATCAAACCGAGGGTGTCCACAGTTTTCCCAACTTGGTTTTTTTATAAAAAAAATGGATTTATGAAATTAATTTTTGAAAAGGCAATGTGCACAATAAACAATAAGAATAATATACATGACATACAAGCTTCACTTGGGTCGTCAGCCTTGGGAATTCAAACCCGTGAGGTCAAACTTTAACTTAAAATATAACCATGATCCTCGGGTTTTTCTAACATAATCAGTCACTCATTAATACTTGAGGGGTGAACCTTGGGTTTTCCTGGCCGAGATGTCGCCTAGTAAAGAAAGATGAAAATGTAACAGTGTTCCTCGGGTTTTCTTAGCCCGATCAGTTACTCATTAATAATTTATCATGATTCTCGAGCCTTTCTGACCCAAAACTTCACTCAGTAAAAACATATGGAAATGTGACTGTGATCCTTGGGTTTTTTTAGCCCGATCAGCCACTCATTAATATTTGAACGTGAATCCCGAGCCTTTCTGACATGAGAAGTCACTCAGTAAAGAAGAAGATGCACTTTGGAGATTCAAACCCTACCAGACATCCTTGAAATGTGTACTTTGGGGATACAATCCGACCAGACACTCTTAAAAAGGAAGATGAACTTTGGGGATTCAAACTCGACCAGACATCCTTGAAATGCGCACTTCGGGGATATAACCCGACCAGATGCTTTTAAAAATGATACTTCGATCAAAAAATCTCCGACTCTTCAATATCGATTTTAGGGTACACCCGAGAAGCAAAGTAGTGATTCTTCATTTTTTAATTTTTTTTGCTTCCATTGGGGAACACGCATCTAATGGGCTATTAGCCCTGGAACCCACACCTGGCGAAGTGCTCTTATTTCAACCAAGTTGCCAAGTGGCCTGACCCACTTCCCTTTCTCTCCTATAAATACTTCCTTTCTTTTCCAAAAGGGTTTACTTTCACTTTTGCTTTCAAACTCTTTTCCTTTTTTTTCCTCTCTTTTCCTTTTTACTTTTCAAGCTCTTTCTCTGCCATTGATGCTGCAAGGACTCCAAATTTGTCTGCTTGGGACCCTGTTACTCCTCTAGTACATCCTCTATGCAGTTTCAGACTTAGTATTGGGGATGACATCCCTCTCTTGGAAGACATGCGATCCTATCTCTGCGAATTGGCTACAAGAGAGGTTAGTAACCAATTTACTTGCTTTTTTTTTTTCTACAAATAGGATGAGATGACATCGGGTTATTATTTATAAGCATGTATTTATTATCAAAAACTGAAATGTATATGATTAAACTAAAAAGATTGAAGAAATTTAAAGAATTGTGTCTAATTACCGACACGAAGAGGAGTCGTCTCTTTATTGAGGCAATTGCCTCATCGATGAGGTGATCGCCTCCTAGGGAGGAGGCGTAGAATCTTCAGTGTTAAGGCAAAATTTTAAGGGGCCCCTACGAAGGGGCAATCGACTCTGCTCATAGAGGTGATTGCCTTTGTGACAGTGTTTTGCAAAAACTCAGGCTTTATATGCATAATCAATAATTTAACTCCTTGTTCATTTGTAGTATGATTTCCACACTTTCAAAGGTATTGGGAACTTTAGTGGCGCTCGCATTTGGTATGACAGCTTCCTGGACTAGATCAAGGCTCGTATTCATGACACTGGGTTCTTGGATTTCATTTTGACTCTCTTGGATGCTTAGGGGCGGACTGACTACAAGCCTTTACATGCCTTGCTAGAGAGATCATCTGACATCATACACACCTTTCATTTCCCCTTTGGTGAGTTCACTTTAGACTTTATTTCTTTTGTTGCTGTGACTGAGATCTCTTGTGCGGGAGATTTTGTCCCTCTGGACGCGAGCCTGCGCAAGATGTCACTGAACCGCCTCATTTATATTGAGTGATTGCTTGGTATGGTCTCAGATATGAAGGGGACTCATATTATAAATATTGACTCTATTAAGAGTCATTATACCCTGGAGAGAGTGGCAGCGGCTACAGCTCGTCGAGCTGTTGATCAGGTGGTGCGGGCGTTCTTGGTGTATCTGTTAGACACTACTCTCTTTGCAAACACAACCAGTTCCATAAACTTGATTTTTTTACAACCTTGGAGGGATGTAGACCTGATGGCCATGTTTGATTGGGGTAACTGCGCTCTAGCTTTTCTGTACAAAAACATGGATGAGATAGTTTGAGGAGTGAGACAGTTCTGCAGCTTTTGGCATGCTGTTTTGGTATTTCCTTTTCTCTTTTCTTTTATTTGATTCATCTTTGGATACTATTATCATGATTTTCCAACGATTTTTTCTTAGGATCGAGCTTTGGAGCTAGAGTTGGTCACTGGGATAGTTCGTGTCCGTGATACTCCCTTCCTAGCTATGGCGAGGTCGGGTCCTAGTCGTGCATGGAGGAGGCCCCTCATTCCCTTGCAGATCCACCACGAGAGGTTGAACACTCTGACGCCTGATAAGATATGGTACCTGCAGCATAATTATAATCAGTATCATAGTTATTAATTGAATTCATCTCACTTACTCATTTGCTTTCACAGCTATGCCCATATTTGTGGGGTCCTCAGGTTGGATGGACATCGGCCATGCTTCGCTCGGTCCCTCTATCTCAGAAGAGGGTGGTACTCCGAGGACTTGACTGCAAGGTATGGTACCTCGGTGAGAGGATACGAGCCTGGCGTGGGGGTGCTCAGGCGAGATGACCATATCTTTCTCCTCCCTGTGAGATTTTCTAGGGACATCTGCTAGAGGGAGATGAGCTGGATCAGGTTGCTAAGGGATATGATGCTTATGATTATTGGAAGAGGAGGAAGTCTCGCTATATGGACTTTGCACGGACTCATCTCCTGTATAGAGTACCTCTTCTTGGATCTACATCTCAGGTAAAAAAATTATTTAATTAAGCATTTAATTTTGCTTTTTTTATCTACAGACATCCTTTTTCTGGTTTTATTTTCTTTTTTAGGCTTCAGTTAGAGCACTAGCTGTCCGGCCTAGGCCTACTGTGTAGGAGAGGCCGTCCCAACATCCTCACAATGTGCCTCATAATGAAGGTACCTTGACTAGGTACCACCTCCTAGTAGTGCTCTTAGCTCTTATTCTGGCTCGCAGGTTATTTCTAATATGCTTGCTGCTCCTCTAGATCTGATGATCCAATGCTAGCTATCTTCAGGTGAGTTATCTCATCAATTTCTTACACCAGACATGAGCATAGAGCTAGTATTCATTCCAAAGGCCTTTACACATGTGAGTTCTTTTCTTTTATAATTTGGTTTTTTAAATTCAGCTTAACACAAGATTAATTTTGATAATTAAGCTCTATTATAGATACCTCAAGGCCAGGGAGAGTATATGTATCAAGTGATAGAGGCTCAGTGGGACTTCCTGATGAGCATAACCCATCAGTGGAAGGTAATACTCATCACCTATCTCTACATGTATGCATGCTTTCATGATTTCTTACCTTTCTTTATATTTTAACAGGATGAGCTTGACGTTAGTCGGGCTAGAGTCATGACACTTGAATCAACTGGTTGCTCTCCATGTTAATGATGAGGATAAGACTGGTGATGATGAGGATAAGACTGGTGATGATGAGGAGGAGGAGCACACCAGAGAGGAGAAGGAGCACACCAGAGAGGAGGAGGTTGCTGCTTAGGCTGGGGATGATATCGGGAACGATGGAGGTGATCCTGTTGATGAGTCTAAAGATGGTGAGTAGTGGTCTATCTTAGACTCTACTAGATTAGGATCACATATGCTTTTTGAACTATTATCATTTTGCTCAAAATGATCACTTACTTTAGCTTTGTCTATATTTTACACTGAATAGAATGAGTTTAAACTTTATTAAACTAAACTTGAATTGGTTGAGACATTTTATTCATGAGAATTTTTTGTTTTGATAACTGAATCCTGTTACAATATTAATACAGCAAAAATAAAACATCCCACATTTGTTGGAGGTGCACTACCTCTTTATAGAGGTGTCACCTCTTTGCCAAGAGGCGACATGGAATCGCCTCAGCACGCGGAGGCGTTGCCTCATCATAGGGGCAATCGCCTCTTTCCACGGAATTCTGCAGCTATAAAATCCCTAACTTCCCACTTCAGAATTTCCCCTCCATTCTGTTTTCCTGAATTGCATTTTATGCTCCTAAAATAACTGAAAGAAGCTTGAAACAACTACAACCGATGTTAAAAAACTTAGATGGTGGATCATGGGCAAGATTGGAGCCATTTCATCTATCGATTTTTTGATCCATGCATGCCAAGAAGATAAACTTCCCATTTCTCTATGTTCTTGCTCAATTCGGGGATCTCCAAAAATGTCTTTTGATTCAACACAGTGGAGTTATGCCCCTTGCTAGAGGAATTTGAAGCTATCTTAGGCTCTCAGCTAGATTATATTCATCAGATTACAGTTCCTTCGGTTCAGACCCCAGATTTATATTCTATTCAGTATCAGATGGCTAGGCTATTCAACCTTTCTCCTCAGGCTTCTCTTCATCACATCTTTGATCATGAAATTCTGATAAGTTCTCTTCTTAAAGTCGCTATACCCATGGATAGCAATGAAGTATACTGGGCTCGGATGATCGCTCTCTGTCTGTATGCTCAGTTTTTACTAGTTTTCCCTTTTGGCAAATGTGATTCAAAGATTTTCCACGTTCTGGATCAAGTAGAAGTAGGTCTCAACCCTTTTCCTCTTATCTTAGCAGAGACCATTGCCGGATTAGACAATTTTACAGAAACCAAATGATTTTTTAGAAGTCCACTGCTACTGGAGGTTAGCTTTTTTCTCTTATCTCTTTTCTTACTATTTTTCTGTCATTTTTATTCATTTATAAACTAGACAAGTATGGTTTCATGAAAAATTGAGGTTGCTTGAGCCTCCTAGAGACATTATACATTACGAAGCCAAATACTGATGTACCCGAAGACTTTACCCCATTTCGAAAGATGTGTAGAGCTGGCTGGCTACTTTTCTTGATACTTTGATCCAGTGGATGTGCACCTAGTAGAGATTATAGCACGCAACTATTCGGTCTTACACCCACTGCGTTCATGTAGCCAGCCTCCACTTTGCTACTTTCTGCAACTCTGCTCGACTTTGCAGGCAATATGGGCATAAGCAGCTAATTATAGGTCCAGTTCATGAATTTGAGCCAGAACCTCTCTCCTAGAACTTCCTAGATAACCTAGTAGAAACTTGGCCTCATAGAACAATCTTGAGGCGCATCGACTACACTGAAGATCCGTCCACTGATGATCAATATAAGGAGTGGATTCAGTTGCAACAAACAGAGAGAGATGAATTTACAGTAAATAGAAGGACAAGGGTATTACAGGCATTGAGTACCCAAGGGGTTCAAAAGAGAAGAAGATATATTTAGCTTATGTAATTTAATCTTTATTTTGCTTTTTGTTAGATGGAATTTCCCTTTTCAGCTAAGCAGTTTGTAATAAATACTTAATGCAACGTTCGACAATAATAAAGGCAATCTATTCCATTTAACTCAAGCACAAGCTGATTATACATATTTGCTTTTAATATATCTCTCATCGTTAATTGGCTTGCACTTACAAGTTTTTTAACTAACTATTTTTCTCTCTCTCTCCTTTTACATGTCCTTAATTTTTGCCTAGACCACCTCTTTCGAGGTTTTCAATCCAGCAGGACTTTTAATTTTTTTGACTTTTTTGTCTCTAACTTTTTCCTAGACCGCCTCTTTGTAAGGTTTTCTCCCTAGTGAGACTTCATAGAAAGTACTTCTTCAGCTTATCTAGGTTGGTGGACTCTCTGAACTCATTCTCTTCCAGGTCTAAAAGTATAGTGGCGCCCATGGAGAACAACTTTTTTACCAGTCATGGACCCTCTAATTTTGCTTGAATTTTCCCCGTGGATCCATTATGATCAGCCTAGTCAGCTTCAATACTAAATCACCCTCTTTGATTTTACCCGACTTGATCTTCTTATTGTAAGCTCAAGCTATCCTCTTCTGATACAACTGTGAGTGATACATGGCTTTCATTCTCTTCTCATCTAACAGCGTCAACTGTGCTAACCAGCTCTTTACCCACTGATATTCAAGAATTTTAGACTTTAGAAGAACTCTCAATGACTGAATCTCAACCTTTACTGGTAGTACTGCTTTGCATCCATAAACCAAAGAATATGGAGTAACTTTAATCGATGTTTTAGCAGTGGTTCTATACCCCCATAATGTGAATTGCAGATAATCTGACTAATCTCGGTAGTTTTCCATCATCTTAGACAAGATCTTATTTACATTCTTATTTGCAGCTTCTACTGTACCATTCGGTTGTGGCCTATATGGAGATGACCTATGATGCTCAATCCTGTATTCTTTTAGCAAAGCTGCCATCTCAGCTCGGAATTGAATGCAATTTTATCAGAGACCACATGGTAAGGCAACCCGTGTCTACAAATTATATTCTTATCAATAAACCTCGCCATTTATTTTGATCCAATAGTAGAAAAATGATTTTGCCTCAACCCATTTAGAGAAGTAATCGATAGCCACCACAATGTAGCGATGACCATTTGATGCTTTCAGCCTTATCTCCCCTATGACATCAATTCTCCAAACGGCGAATGGCCAAGGAGAAGTCATCCCTTGAAGCTCTATAGAGGGTAAATGACTAGCATTGCCATATGATTAGCAGTTATGACACTTCTTCACAAATTTCACATAGTCCATTTCCATTATTAATCAGAAGTAGCCTTGACGAGCTATTTTCTTAGCTAGAACTGTACCATTCATATGCGGACCACATACTCCTTCATGAACTGCTTCCATAAGCTTATGAGCTTCATTCTTATCCACACACCTCAAATGCACTCCAGTTGGCACTCTTTTATACAACATTCCATTATAACTGATGAATTAATGAGACAATATCTTGAGAGATATCTTTTCTTTCCTATCAGAATCCTCGGGAAATCGGCTTGTTTCTAAGTTTTGCTATAAATTGTAAAACCACGGCCTTTCTATAGAGTCAATCGGCATCACCCTTATCTCTTTATAACAAGGGATTCGAGATGTTACTAGAATTAAAGGTTTGACTTCTGTCTGCTTTCCTCCTTCCCAAGTAGAAGCTAAAGTGGCAAGCACGTCTACCATCTGATTATCTTCTCGTGATAGATGAACGATTTGGCATTGAGCGAAAGATAATAGGATAGTAGTCGAATAATCCTAATACAGTCTCAGCTTATCTTCTTATACTTCCTATTGTTTGGAGATCTATTTAACTACTAACATGAAGTCTCAGTATACCATGATTCCATCTGCCCCCACAATCTGAAGTGCTTCTAAACTGAAAATGCAGGCTTTGTATTTGGCTTGATTATTAGTGACTTCAAATTCTAATCTTTTTACCATCAGAATAATTTCTCCCTCTGGTGAGATCAGAATTATACCAATACCTACTCCCTTGCTATTGACAGCCCCATTAAAGTACATTATCCATGTTTGGATTTTGATTACCCCCAAGTGCTCGTCTAGAAACTCCAACTCCCATTCCTGTCCGTCATCTACCGGATTCTGAGCCAAGAAGTCCTCCACAGCTCTTCCTTTCACCACTTTCTTTGCCATATAATCTATGTCAAATTCTGTGAGCAAAACCAACCACCTGGCCAATTTTCTCGTGAGTGACAGCGTCTACTAGAGGTATTTGAATGGATCGTGTTTCGAAATGACTTGAACCCTGTATGACTGAAAGTAATGCCAGAGCTTCTTTGTGGCCCAAATCATGGCCAAGCATGTCTTCTCTACCAGACTGTAATTGGCCTCATAAGGCAAGAGCTTCTTACTCATGTAATACATAGCATGCTTAACTCTTTTATCACTTTCTTAAGCTAACATCGCACCCACCGCTTCTCTTTCGATTGTCAGATAAAGAATTAAGGGTTTACTCGGCCTTGGTGGTTGTAATACAGGAGGATTCATCAAATAACTCTTGATAGTTTTAAAAGCCTGCTGACACTTGTCATCCCAAATTACCAGCTGATTCTTTCTTAGGAGTTTGAAGATCGGCTAGCAAATAGTAGTTAGCTTGGCTATGAACCTACTGATGTATTGTAATCGTCCGATAAACCCTCTGACTTCTTTCTCGTTCTTTGGCATGGGCATCTCTCAGATTGCTTTAACCTTATTTGGATCTACCTCAATCCCTTTCTGACTGACGATGTGGCCTAGCAGCTTACCAGAGGTCACCCCAAAAACACACTTCTTCAGGTTCAACCTGAGGTTGTATTTTTCAGCTATGGCTAGGAACTTGTCTAAAGCTTTAAAATGTCCTTCCCGTGTTGGAGATTTCACCATTATATTATCCACGTATAGTTCTATTTCCTTATAGACCATGTCATAAAGCATAGTGGTATCCATCCTCTGATAGGTAGCTCCCACATTTTTCAACCTAAATGGCATGACTGAATAATAGTAAACCCCCCACTCGATGGTGAACAAAGTCTTCAACTTATCAATCACTACCATTATGATATGGTTATATCCTGAGAAACCATCTATAAAGGAGTATATAACACTTGTGGCCGCACTATCAACTAAAGTGTCAATATGCAGTAAAGGGAAATCATACTTCGGGTAGGCTTTGTTCAAATCGCGATAATCCACACACATTCTAACCCTTTCATCCTTTTTGGGAATCGACACTATATTGGCTAACCATTGGGTGTCGTCCACTACCTCTAAGAACTTGACTTTCAGCTGGTTCTCTACTTCTTTTTTAATTAGAAGAGCCCATTCAGGCCGTGATATTCTCTTCCTTTGCTTTACTGGTGTAATGTGAGGATATATAGGGATTCTGTGTTCTGAAATTTTTCTATCAATTTCGGGCATATCCTCATAACCCTAAGCAAATATTTTCTGCCTTTTTCTCAATGCTTCTTCCATTTTTATTCTCTCATTAGGAGTTAAATTAGAAATAATAAATATATTCTTGAGATTATCACATGTGCCTAAATTAAATGATTTAGTTTGTATTGAATTATTGTTAAACATATGCATGAAGTGATAATCACAAATAGAATAACCGCTAGGAAGCACATCACATAAGTAGGCAAAATCATATTCTATTGCATTAACTTTGGAAAAGAAAATATCATCACTATTAAACATGTTTGCAAGAGAAACATCAAGATCTTCATAGAAAGCATCTATGATGGAATTAAAGATAAAAGATTCAAAATCACACTCCTCCTTCTGATCTCCAGCATCCTTCAGCTCTGCCGTAGGGATGTCCTTTTGTGGTTCTTTAGGAGTCGGCACCAGTTCCTCCACCATAGTATCCTTAACAGTAAGTTCTTTGGCAACTGATTCTTGGATCCCAGCTATGTGCTCAGCGAAGATTTCAAATCCAAGGACCAACTTTTTGGCTATCATTAAAGGTTCGGGGTTGCCAGCATAACCTTCTTCCACAAAGGTTTCCCATAGTGGTTTCCACTTAAGCTCAGCTCCATCTTTGTTCTTCCCATACTCAGTCTCATCTTTATTCCTTTCCTCGAAAGCATTATCACCCTGGTATCCTACTCTGTATTTTAGAATCAGAGTCTTCTGCTCAGTGAACCTCAACGAGCCTTATTAGTTCTTTTATAGCCCCATACTAGGCATGAAGTTCATGCTTTTCATCATGCTCATGATCTTTGGATTCAGCTTATCCTCATAAATCACACAGACCTCGAAACTCAGATTGACCAAAATCTCATTCGGAGCTAGCTTCAGAGCGGCCACGACAACTTTAGTTTCTACTGTTATAGTGACCACTTTCCCCTCATATAGGAACTTGATCTTCTGGTGCATGGTTGATGACACTCCTCCTAAAGGATGGAACCATGGCCTCCCCAATAACACAACAAAAGTGATAAGGATATCTATCACATGTAGGTTGACCCAAACTTCAATGGGTCCTGTCTTGATTAGACCTCTAAAGGTCCCTTCAACTGACCTCTTAGTGTCATCGTAGGCCTTGATGACTACTTTAGATGGCTTTAAATCAGCCACTGTCAATCTCAGCTTTGGCAGAATCTTCAGAGGAATCACATTGATTACGGATCAATTGTCCACCATCACACATTAAGTTAATTTCCCCTTTACTTTGGCCTTGATGAACAAGGCTTTGCTGTGATCTCTACCTTCCAAGGGTAGATCATCATCTGTGAACACAATTGCCCCCTGAGGGCTCTCTATCAATGAATATACCATTTGACTAGGAGTATGAGTTGCAAGAATTTTCTTATGATCAAGAGCCATAACTAGTCCCTCTCGATAGGCTCTGGAGTGCATAAGCAATTCCTAAACACTAGCGAGAGTTTTCTCATCTCTCTTGGCATCAACAACTTTCTCGTTCTATTTTGTTCCATCATTTTTTTCCTCCTTCTTCACTTCTTCATTTGAACCCGCTTTTTCTTTTCCCGACTTAGTAGATTTCACTTCCTCTTTCTTCTTCTTCACCATTCTAACTGTCTGAGCATTCTTTCCCTTGTCACCTTTCCATAAATCAATCCAACCTCCTTTTTCATTATCGAAGCTCCAAATGTCTACAACATTTATATTAAGCTCCATGAGCTTGTCATTTGGATTTAAATTTTCAGGTTTAGGTTTTGGTGGTGTAAGCATGACATCGGTAAAGGAATTAAGGACTTGTTCCTTTGTCAAGTCGGTCTTTATCATGAGGATGGGTGGATTTGGTGGTGGTACGTTTCGGTAATTGGGTAAAGGGTTATTTTTGGTGTTTGGTTTTCTAGTTTTAGGATCTTGCCTGAATAGATTAAATCTTGAATTTTGTGTTTCAGGCGAATGCAACCATAAGTGTCATGCCCGATCGTTTGGTGATATTTACAATAAAACTTTAGGTTGACATTTAGGAAAAGTGGTCTTTGAGGTAGAGGTCGTATCAGGTTGTTCTCAATAAGCTTTTCTAGGACTTTGGAAAGACGTCTTCCCAAATTAGAAAACTTTCGAGGTTGTTCGATAGCATTGATTTGAACGTTACTGCTTGGTCTGATCATACTACTAGATCCAGTCCTCTCTCCGCCTGTAGACCTTTTGTTGAAGAATTTCTTATCATGTGCTTGGTCAGACTCTTTCTGCACCCCAAATTGGTGTAACTCCTCAAAGTTCCTAATCCCAAGATCCGTCAACCTTTTGGAAAGCAATAGGACACAATCTTCCATTACTATCATCAACTGGTCAGATTCTGCTTGTCTGTGCTTCATTTGTGATAACTTTCTTCTCTATCTAGTCATATACTCAACAAATGGCTTGTTGAACTTTTGCTTTATATTCTGTAAGTCCCTTAGAGACACCTCATTAGAGCATTCAGACTGTACTGCTTGATGAATGCGGCACACAATTCTTTCCAGTCACTCTACACATGTGGTTCCAAGGTATAGTACCAGTGGATTGGCCCACCCTCCAAAAACAGGGGGAATTGCTTAACAATTTGAGGCTTGGTCAATTCCGTTGCATGCATATAGGTCACGTACTGTTTTAAGTGCAAGTGTAGGTCATCAGTTCCAGAATATTTCTTCATTTTTGGGAACTTAAACTTTTGAGGTAAAGGGTCCTTAGCTTTATCTAAATTAAAGCTAGTGTAATCCATCAGGGCATCAATCCCTTTCTTTTTCATCATCATTTGCATTTGAGCTATGGTTTTGGCGATATCTTTAGCCTAGTCTGGCTTTTCTATATTTTCTATATCATCCACCCTCTGTCGGATCACAGGTTTAGCTAGTAAATCCTGGTCATCTTCTATTTCTCATCTCCTTGGATTTTCAGTATCAAAATCAAATGGTGGTGGTGGAGGCACTGGTGGGTTCTCTCTAGTTAAACTCATCATCTCTCGCATGATTGTTCTAGTCTATTTGGCCATTTCTGCCTTAAACTATTCAGGATCAAAACTTGGTGACATTGTTTCTTTCAACATTCTCACTAAACGGCTGGTGTTGAAACGTGTCCAAGCAGATGACTGATTTGGATCTACATCTGCAACCATCGCTGGTTAGAGATATGCATGACGTGTATGCATGATATACAGATTCACCTTAACATTTAAAGAAAGAAATAAGCATATATTTCATTTACATGCAACACAAAATAAGACAAAGCTCTTCAAGCGATATGCCCCCCTTATTTCTTCCACACGCGTGTTCAATGGCGAGTTCCTTTTCCTAGGATTATTGGCCGGGTTTCGATTATCAACAGGGGACATCAAAATTGACGTATGTAAAAGAACTCTCAAGTCGAGGCGAACAAGTAGCAATTCCTTTGAATAAAACCAAAGTCCATTTTTAATGGGCCATAGTGGGCATGAAAGGCCTAACTTTGGCATAGCCCACTTGTAAATGGGCTCGCGCTTTATTATAAGGATCGCTAAATGGCATAAAACACAAATATTTGGAAAAAATCTTAGTGGAAGTTGCTAGGTCATTACATGAGCTGAGTTAAGGGTAAAAAGCTTTAGCTCCTACAACTATATACTTTCGTTACGTCTCCTCACTCAAGGGTTCGTGCAATGTGGGTAGGTACGTACTATGAGTGATAATAATCAAATACTTCACCACTAGGTTTGAGTGAAACACAGGTAGCGAAGCAAAGACTATTGTCTGGTTATTTGGGACTGGTGTGCACATTGTGTGGCAATGTGTCGTGAATGCAAAAAATACAAAGGAAACAAAGAAATAATCAAAGATGATAAATTACAAAACGCTGGAATCAGTTTCTCTATCCCCAATGGAGTCGCCACTAAAGGCGGCAGGGTCAATCGCGTGCCCAAGTGTTTGGCGACTGCGATACTGTGCAATCTCAGGGCCTCCTAAGAAATACAAAATGGGCTTAGGGCCCAAATTGGAGATGGAGTCGCCGCCCGGATAAAAACTGGGACACACTATACAGTAATTGGATAAGATTTTATTTATGGCGTTAATTTTATTGTTAATAATGAAAAAATATTTTAAAAATGAAAAATCAACAAAAATCAACAACAATAAACAACTATAAAATTTTGTTAATTTGTGTTGTTATGTTGTTTCAGTTATTATTTTTAGTTGTTTTTTGTTGTTTCGGTTTGTTGATTTTTTTCGGTTTTTTTGTTGATGTTACAAATACATCATAAGGATTGTAAACTTGTTACATTTTGATGATCAAATAAGTATCAAATAATTTTTTTAAAAAAGTTGTTAGACATTTTAATAAACAAGTTAAAATAAAAAAAATAAAATCCTTATTCTTTAAGAATATAAAATGTGAAAATTTTGTTTATTTATCGTTGTTACAACATTTGAAGTTATTTATTGCTTAGTTTAATAACAATTGAAGATGTTTAGTTCATAATTATTCATTTAAAAAAAAGTCTAAAAATATTGAAAAAAAAAAGAAAACATTGAGAATAAAATAAAGACAGCACCTTAAAAAATAAAAAAATATTGAGTAAAAAGTTGAGAAAAAAAAGATGAAGAAAGTAGAAAAAATGTAGAAAAAAAAGATAAAGATAGTAC
>CATIWM010688109.1:0-19175 GCA_949671775.1 Mallotus repandus
GCACTCACATTCTTGAATGGGTTGGTCCAGAAATTGAAAGTGGGGATATTACAGGCATTATAGACCCAAGGCTACAAGGTGAATTCAACACTATTTCTGCTTGGAAAGCTGTTGAGACAGCCATGTCCTGTGTCCCACCAAGTGCAATACAAAGGCCAGATGTTACTTATATATTGGCAGAACTAAAAGAATGCTTGGCTATTGAGATGGAATCTGAAAGCCCTGGAAGGATGCAAAGAAACATGACCTCGATCGATTTTATGAGAAATTCGCTTGAAATGAGCTTGCCTAGTGCTAGGTAGTTATTAAACAATGTTTTAGTGTCGAAACTTGCATTGTATCAACTTTGCTTTCTTTAGACAACTTTATGATTAGTCAGATATCAGCTTTTAATGATTTTATGTCTATGGTTTACAACATCAACATTAATCTCTGTTGTGAAACGGTCTTTCGTTGCGTGAAAAAAAAAAAATTGTGCTTTATGTGTCTGACTGATTTTTGTCACACACATGAGGCATCAAAATTGTGAAGGTTTTTCACCATTAGTCTGCCTTCCAATTTATATTTGAACTATTTTATTGAATATATTTTGATATTTGAATTATTATTGTTAATTATGAATGTTGTTTTGGTTCACTTTTAATTAATTATTTTTAAATTGTTAATTGATTCCCATAAAATAAACTATTATAAAATGATGATTTAATTATTTCGTCATATAAAAAAAAATATAAGAAGACGATCCTAAGGCTCTAAGACCAGTAACAATGGTAAAATTGACATACCTAGTGGCGACAGGGGAGAAACCTTCTGCTGCTATTCTAGATGACCTAACAATGAAAATGCAACACGCATTGACCCAGACCTTGATCCCAGCGACTTCGAGTACTGATAGCTTCAGTATCCAGATGGGTATCAAACTTGATGGCCAAAACTATACCCTCTGGTCTCAAGTAATGGAGATGTATATAGCGGGCAAAAACAAACTTGGATACATCCTCAGTGACACTCCACAACCCGAGCCAATAAATCCAGCCTTCCGGAAGTGGAGAACAGAAAATGTGGTTGTAAAAGGCTGGCTGGTAAACTCAATGGAATCATCTCTGTTTGGCAACTTCATCCGATATCCAACTGCCAAATAGGTATGGGACAACGTTGCTCTTATCTTTTTTGATGGATCAGATACTTTCGAGGTGTATGAGCTAAAAAGGCGGGTAGCTCAGATGAGACATGCTGGAGGATCCATTGAGACATATTACAATACTCTCCAAGGATTATGGAGGGAGATAGATTTTCAGTGGCCAAATCCGACGAAGTGTTTTGAGGATATCCAAATCTACAACAACAACATCCTAGAAGATAGGGTCTATACCTTCCTGGATGGGCTAGATGACCGGCTGGATAAAGTCCGGAGTGATGTACTACAGATCCGACCATTTCCTACAGTCGAACAAGCTTATACTCAAGTCCGACGAGAGGAAACCTGGCAAGTTGTCAGGCTAAGTGGAAACTCGGAGAGTACACTGAGTACGGCAATTATCTTTAAAGGATACAAGGCTCCTCAAATGGGCTTGCAGATGACCAAGACTGGATCCTCAACTAATGGAAAGAAGAAGGGAAAAGGAATTGAAGAAGGTTGCACCCATTGTGGAAATCCCAAACACACCCAAGAAACCTGCTTTAAATTACACTGGTATCCTGAGTGGTGGTAAGATCTGAAGAAGAATTGAGAAACAGACCGGAGCAAAACTACGGATCGAGTAGCTCTTGCTTCAGACCAAGCAACCTCTACCGAGTTTCTTTTGCCGAGAACATAACTAAGTCTCCTAATGGTTCAGGTAACAAAGGTTGTGGTTTATCTTGCTCTACGCAAAGAGCTTCGACTGACTGGATTATTGACTCTGGGGCAATAGACCACATGACATTTGATCTAAAAGACTTTGTGGAATTTAATCAACCCAAACGAGCATGTATTGTAAATGCCAATGGTGTGACATACCCAGTTACAGGAGCGGGAAAAGTAGCACTATCCCTATCATTTTCTTTACCTTACACCTTATTAGTTCCTTCACTATCAAACAAACTGCTATCTATAGGCCAGGATATAGAGGAATTAAATTGTTATGCACTAATGCATCCAAATTTCTTCTTATTTCAGGATATTCTCGCAAAGGTGATTATTGGTCATGGTACTAAACGAGGGGGGTTATATTACATGGATAATTTCAGTCTGAGCAAAGCAACAAAAGTCAACATACCATGTTGTGGCACCAAAGGTTGGGACATCCGTCAGTCAGTTATATGAAGCATCTCTTTTTGAGTATGTTATCAAATTCAGATGAATCCGAGTTTAGATGTCAAACTTGTACTCTAGCAAAAAGTCATCATGTATCTTAGCCAGGAAACTCAAATAAAAGTTGTGTTCCTTTTGCGTTAGTTCATTTTGATGTTTGGGGACCCACTCATTGCTCAGATAATTCAGGTTTTAAATGGTTTGTCACCTTCATTGATGATTGTACAACTTGACTTGGTTGTATCTGATGAAATATAAGCATGAAGTGTTTAGTATATTCAAATCCTTTCATGCTATGATCAGGACTCAATTCTCAGCCAGACTGCAAATACTTCATTCGGATAATAGAGGAGAGTATGTCAACCACGAGTTCCAACAGTACTTCCGAGCTCATGGCCTACATCATGAGACCTCATGCTCTCAAACACCATAACATAATGGGGTTGCAAAGCAAAAAAATAGGCACATACTTGAAACAGCTCGAGCACTCTTAATTGATGCTCATGCACCGAGACGATATTGGACTGATGCTGTATGTACCGCTGTCTATCTCCTGAACAGATTGCCATCTCGAGTCTCAGACTTTAACACTCCTCTCTAAACACTTGCTCGTCACGTACATCTACCTTCAGTTCTCATGCTGCCTCTACATGTATTTGGCTCGGTAGCCTATGTCCTCCTTCCCAAAACACAGTGCATAAAACTAGATCCATATGTCATTTGTTATGTTTTTCCAGGCTATGGAGCTCAAAAAAAGGGATACCGATGTTATGACCCTGTTACTAGGCGCTTATACACTACTATGGATGTAACATTTCTTGAATCAGAAATGTTCTTCTTACCCTGAGATACCTATTTTTTACTTCAAATGAAGAAAATGAATGAAGATCAAAATTGGGTATTAGAAAACTAGATGAATTGGGGTTCCGAGCATACTGAGGGAAACTCAGAATTTACTAGTGGGCATGGAAAAGATGGAACTACCGAGCATGATAGTGGAATTATCGAGCATGGAACAACTTAGCATGAAACTGCCGAGCATGATGATGGAACAACCAAGCATGAAACTGCCGAGCATGAAACTGTCGAGCATGAAACTGCTGAGCATGGAAGAGATTTGGGAAACTCGGATCTTCATACCCAACTTGATGAAAGGACCCCCCCCCCCCCCTCCCTCCCTTATAAATTACATGACTTATCTTCTGAGAATATTCCTGAGGTACATGCTCTAAGCTCCTCACTTTTACATAATACTGATGATTCTGTTAGCTATAAATTGCCTTTCAGATATAACAGAGGAAAGCCACCAAACTTATATTCACCTAACCAAGAATCTAAAGGAGGAAAATATCCAATTGCTCATCATGTATCCATTCAGAGACTCTCTGAGCCCTTAAAGTTTTTTGCATATAAATTATCTGTCGAGTATATTCCTCATATAGTGCAGAAGACGTTGAAAGATCCCCAATGGACTCAGGCCATAATGGATGAGATGACAGCTCTACAAAAGAATTATACATGGACTCTAGTTCAATTACCTGAGGGTAAAAGAAGAGTGGGTTGTAAGTGGGTATTCTCCATCAAACATAAAGCAGATGGATCAGTAAAAAGATACAAGGCTAGGCTTGTGGCAAAAGGGTATACTCAGTCTCGTGGCATTGATTACCAAAAAACATTCTCCCCTGTTGCAAAGCTAAACACTGTAAGGGTTTTGTTATCCCTTGCTGCAAATTTGGATTGGCCTCTCCACCAATTCGATGTGAAGAATTCATTCTTACATGGAGATATGAAGGAAGAAGTTTACATGGATATTCTACCTAGATTTGAGACTTCATAAAAAATAAAAAGGGTTTGTAAACTACAAAAGGCACTATATGGTTTGAAATAGCCTCCCCGAGCATGGTTTGGTTGGTTTAGCTTAGCAATGAGGAAGCATGGGTTCAGAAAAAGTAACTTGGATCACACTTTATTTCTAAAACATCGAGATGGGAGAATAACAACTCTAATTATCTATGTTGATGACATGATAATCACAAGGAATGATGAGGAGGAAATCGCGAATTTACAAAGATACTTGCAGGTGAATTTGAGATGAAGAATCTTGGAGGACTGAAATATTTCTTGGGTATTGAAGTTGCTCGATCAAAATAGGGCATATATTTATCCTAAAGAAAATATATTCTTGATCTACTTACTGAGACAGAAATGCTTGAGTGTAGACCGACAAACACACCTATTGCTTAGAATACTAAGCTGAGCAATCATGAGAACCAGATACCAACAGACAAAGATCAATATCAATGGCTAGTGAGTAAGTTAATATACTTATCTCATACAAGACCAGACATAGCATATGCAGTACGTCTTTTGAGTCAGTTCATGCATAATCCGAGCAAAGATCATATGGAGGCAGTAGTCTGGATTCTCCGTTACTTGAAATCATCACCTGGAAAGGGGCTTATGTTCAAAAAATATAACCACTTAAATATTGAGGGATACACAGATGCTGACTGGGCAAGAAGCTCGAATAGAAAGTCAACGTCCGAGTATTTCACCTTTGTGGGAGGTAATCTCGTCACATGGATAAGTAAAAAGCAAAAGGTGGTTGCATTATCAAGAGCGGAAGCCGAGTTCAGTTGAATATCAAAAGGTCTATGTGAACTTTTTCGGCTAAAAAATCTACTTAGTGAAGTCGGGTATCATCCAGAGATCGAAATGAATTTATATTGTGATAATCGGGTAGCCATTCAGATTGCTCATAATCCAGTTCAGCCTGATCGGACCAAACATGTTGAAATAGATAGACACTTTATCAAAGAAAAACTTGAAGCCAACATAATCAAGTTTCCATTTGTAAATTCCAAAGATCAGTTAGCTGATGTGCTCACAAAAGTTGTCTCTAGCCGAGTATTCCATGACTCACTAAGCAAGTTGGGCATTGATGATATCTTTGCACCTACTTGAGGGGAGTGTTGAAGTGTGAATAGAATAATTAGAAATTAAGAAAGAGAAAATTAAGGGAGAAATCAGGAAATGATTTGTGTGATTAGTTAGTTGATTATATTTCCAAAAATAGGATTATGTAAACATTATATATATGTGTATCATTTGTAAAGAAATAGATAAGAAAGAAATTCTTCTTTTCTCAATTATCTTCTCTATTATTTCCAGTTTTTAATTTGTATGTTGGGGCTAATTATTGGGGACGAGTAAATAGGACGGATTCGTTTGCGAGTTTTCACTATATTATAACTGATACTATTGATGTCTGTCTTGTGAGCACTGGCACCGGAACACCTTACATTTCAGCGTTGCAATTCCGACCATTATTGAATTCTTCCATTTACAAAATTGGATCGCTATGATTGTCACATGAGCTGGTCTTAGTCCTCGGGAACTCAAACTATGCAGTGAATTAAAGGTTTAGGTAAAACTGTTATCAGAAATTAAAACTAAAGTCATATCACTGTGATTGATTGTTCAGTGCAATTATTGTTTTTCGTGCCATTTGTTGGCGCATTTTGATTTTATATATATGAATATATATATATAGGCCAAAGGATGATTCATATGATCGCTACTGGGCTTCATACACGAAGCCTGGCTGGGTTTCGATCAACGCATATGATGTCAACTTCCCAGGCATTAATGATTCCAATTACAAGGAAGTGCCAGTTGAAGTTCTGAGAACAGCCGTAGAGCCAGCTGAGAGTGGCCTCAATTCATTGAATTATACATATACTAATAATTATCCGACCCTATATGATTTTTATTTCTACTTTTACTTTGCTGAACTTACAAAGATTGAACAAGGGAAACGAAGACAAGTCATGATTTCTTTGAATGATGTCAGCTATGGACCTATTACCCTTGATTGCTTGAAGCCACAGATCGTACGTTCCAATAAAATATCAATACAAGGTAATAAATCTGTTACCTTTTCCATATATTCAACGGTGCCTGACCTTCCACCCATCCTCAACGCCTTTGAGCTTTATGTAGTATGGCCCTGGCTCACCTATTCACCAACAGAACCCGCAAACGGCATGTATGTTATTTATTTTCTATATATTTATATATAATCTATTCCTAGGTTTTTCATGTTTATGTCTCTGCTGACATATAAACACACAAATATAAACAGTGGATGCTATATTGGACATCAAGCGAATATACAAGGTAAATGGAGAGGACTGGCAAGGAGATCCATACATGCCAATAGACTTTTCATGGAGTGGTTTGCGCTGCAGCGATGGCAATTTCAATGATCCTCCAGTGATAATTTCTTTCTGAGTGAATTAACACTTTCACTTTAAAGAAAAGAAAAAGGCTTTCAACACCTCATTTGATCTGAAAATTTGCAGGAATCTTAGCTAGAGTAACTTGGACTGAGAGATAGCTTTCTCGTTCTCCAAGCTCAAAGCCATACAGTCCCTGTAAGCAATGTAGCACGGAAACGGAAACAGGAAGACGCGGAAACATGGAAGCAGATACAGCAAAACTTCATTTTTCAAAATATAAAAAAGGAAACGTGTAAATATTAAAAATATAAGGATATATAAATAAATATTAAAAATATACGAATATATATAAATATAAATTTTATATATAAATCTTGAACATTTTTATCTATTCTATCAAGTAATAGTATAATTATAGAAATTATTTTATTTAGTTAAGAAAAGTATGCAAATTATTTTTTAATTTGTCTCCTGTCTTATTTAGAAAAATGGTAAAGAAATATATTTTTCAAGTTGGAAATACATTTCCAAGTAGGAAATGTGCTTTCTAATTTTTTATATTTACAGCAAGGACCCTAAAACGTTTTCGAGGAGTTTTTGAAAGTTTTCGACACGAAAACGCCTATTTGGAGAAGTTTTGTGCATCATAGCTTGTAAGTCTTATAATATTAATTAACTACCTAGGAGTAGTAGTCTAAAGGCTAATTCTGACCTTTTTTCATAATTTTTTAACACATAATTTTTATTTGTCCCCTTAACATTGTACATCCCAAATTGAGAAAGGAAAATGGAGATTCAATCGCTTGTCACTTACAATACTTATAAAAAATTTGACCATTAGATTAGTAAGTCACATACAAGCACGGATTATTAAAAAAAAATAAAGCAAGAACAGATATACATTGAGATGGGGATAGAAAAATTTGTCTGCCTGTTAAGAAAATGGGGGAGGCAGTGTGGAACACAAATATTCAAGGGTTCAAATATTTTACCTGTGTTTCTTCTCGTTAATCAGAGATTTGTGGTACAACAAATTGAAGGGGACAGTACCGGAGTTTCTTGGGCAACTGCCAAATTTGACTGTACTGTAAGTCATATCTATAAAACATATGATACTGTAAGAGAAATTTAGTTTCCAAACAATATATATATATATATATATATATATATATATTTTACATTACAATACAGGTTTCTAGCATAGATTACATATATAGATATGTAACATTTTTTTCTAATTTGTACCATTTACAGAAATTTAATTGGAAATAACTTTACGGGTTCTATTCCTCAATCTCTTATCGAGAAGTCAAAAAATGGAATATTGGAGCTCAGGTTTGATCATCATATATATTGATTTATAGCTAAATTTTGTATACATAATTTTTTAGTCCGTTCTTTTCTTAATTTCTCTCGCATATACACCGGTAATCTCAACTTGATTGTGCATGATGGTAGCTTGGAGGGGAATCCAAGTGAATGCCATGGTGAATCCTGTAAAAAAACAAAGCACGGTTTTGTTGTAATTGCTGCCTCAGTTTTCTTAATTTTGGCGCTCTTCCTAATTCTCAGCCTCGTATCCATTGTTTGGAGAATGAAAAGACGACATAATGATGGTAGCCATTGTTTGCGGTTAATTAGGCTCCGACTTGTGTTTTAAACTTGAGACCTCATTGATTATACTCATTTTTTCTTGTCTTCTACAGGTTCCGAAAAGAAAACGTCATTTAAATCAAAGAATCAACGCTTCACATATTCCGAAATTGTTAGTCACAAATGATTTCAGAAACATCATTGGAGAAGGAGGATTCGGAAAAGTGTATCTCGGCAACCTGAAAGATGGAACTCAAGTTACTGTGAAATTGTTGTCTCGGTCTTCAACACAAGGGTACAAGGAATTCGAATCAGAGGTTAGATAAAAAGCAAGCAGCCAGCAGTGGTTCCTTAAAATTCCTGAAGAATGCATGAGATGCATGACGCAGAGACTAGACAATTTTTGTGCCTATGGACAGAGTAGCTTTCGGTGCATGCAGGTCCAACTCCTAATGGTTATTCATCACAGAAACTTGGTGTCACTCATTGGGTATTGTGATGAGCCAAATAACATGGCGTTGGTTTATGAATACATGCAAAACGGAAACCTGAGGCAGCATCTATCAGGTACTGATTCAGTATTCTATTTTATTAAGTACATAAGCTTGCGGGATAATTACTACATATTTGGTTTCAGATCATTTGAGCGCTAATGTATTGAGCTGGATACAAAGACTTCAAATTGCAGTAGATGCAGCACAGGGTCCAATTCTCTGACATAAATCATCCTTTCGAATTGTCATTGTGACGCGAACATAGAAGAGCAAGCAATTTGATTTCTGAAAAAATATGAAAAATTGAAGTAGTGGTAATTTCATAATTAACTGCAACTTTGGAGTTTCGGATTTTGGCTATTCAAAAGCCCAATTTGATTGGAAACAGACTGAGGATCAGAAATCACAAACTTTACTTGTGAGCTCTGTTGTTTTTCGGGCAAATTCTTTCATTTAGGCCTTCAAAAGGGCAAATTTGTATTTTACTTGTTTTAGAATTCTTATTTCCTAGTTGGTTTAGGATTGTTTTAGGGTTTTCTATTTAAGACTTTTTGTTTTTGGCTGTTGGACATTGTTATGAATAATAAAATTTGACTCTTTTGAGATTTCCCAAAATTCTTTGAATTTTGATGCCTATTTCTTGAATTTGAGAATTGCAGGTTGTAGAAGATTAGTGATTGGTAGTCGTGCGCGATTTAACAATCATTAATATTTATCCTAACATTCTTCCACTACGTCAGTTTAATATCAGAGCTCTGCTCCTCGGACAAGATGTCTCGCAGAAGACAACAACGGCAACCCCAACAATAGCGTGTTGAAGAAGTTTATGAGCGTGATGACCAACGTCGCTTTGAGTAGCGGTTCGAACAACGAATGAAATAAATGGATCAGCGGATTGACACCATTGTGGAATAGCTCACGGAGAGAATGGGTGACTTGTTAGTCAATCAAAATAGGGGGCAGCCGAACCAGCGACGGGTCCCTAATATTGATGACTTGAGGAATCCTTTTGCTGAAGGAAATGATGACGAAGATGACTATGGTGAAGGTTATTATGACGTGCTGTGTAGACATCATTGACAGCATGACGATAATATGATAAGAGACGATGGGAGGCAGGTATATGAACTGAGATCCCTGAATTTCGTGGCTTCTTAAAGCTAGAAGAATTCCTTGACTGGTTGGCTATGGTGGAAGAGATCTTGGAGTTTAAGGGGGTGCCAGAGGCCCAACGAGTACCATTGGTGGCAACCAAGTTTCGAGATAGGGCGATGGCTTGGTGGCAGCAAAATAAATAGGCCCGAGTCCGGTTGGGAAAGTAAAAAATCACGACTTGGGAGAAGATGAAGAAACAGATGCGTGCCACGTTCTTGCCTTTTAATTATCAACGTTTAATGTACTAGAGGTTGCAGAATTTGAGGCAAGGGAACCATTCAATTGATGATTATACAACTGAATTTTACCAAGTGATTGCTCGCAATGAGGTGCATGAGATAGAGGACCAATTGGTTGCTCGATATATTGGGGGTTTAAGAGAACAAATTGCAGAGACAGTAAACATGTTTGATTCTATGTCTATTTCTGCGGCACACCAAGAGGCTTTGTAGGTCAAAAAGAAGTGACCAAGTGATTTTATGCAAACTTTTAGATATGGGAGTGCATGGGGCAGTAGTGTTGTGAGTCGTGTGAGTGGCGAAATGGCCCAAAGGGCAGTTGCGACCAAACCAGGGTAGTGCCAACCACTGCACAAAAGGCTGGTTCGAGTAGTGGGATTAAATGCTTTGCATGTGGAGAAGTGGGTCACATGCAGTCTGAGTGTTGAAAGAAGGGGAAAAAAGTAATGTTTGTTGAGGTAGATGAACAATATGATGATGAAGAGATCGCTGACTTAACAAGCGATCCGGTATTTGATCCAGATTATGTTGATGAGGAGGTCTTGACTGGTGATGTAGGGGCTGCTTTGGTAGTGAGGAGGTCCTGCCTAACACCTAGAGCTGCTAATGATGAATGGCTGCGAAATAATATTTTCCAGTTTACATGCACTATTAAGGGAAAAGTCTGCAGATTTGTGATTGATGAAGGTAATTGTGAGAACATAATTGCAGCAGAGGCGGTCCAAAAATTAGGAATTCAGACTGTAAAGCATCCTAAGCCCTACAAATTGGTATGGTTGAAGCAAGGGAGCGAGGTAACAGTGTCAAAGCGTGCCTTGATTTCCTTTTCTATTAGGGCAAAATACAAAGATGAGGTTTGGTGTGATGTGATAGCCATAGATGCATGTCATTTGTTGTTGGGATGGCCTTGATAGTTTGATCGAGATGTGACTCATAATGGGAAGACTAACACTTACAGTTTTATGTTTGAAGGAGTGAAAATTGTGTTAGTGCCTAATAAGGATCATGATTAGTCTAAGCAGGTGTAGGAAGACAACAAAGGTTGTGTTAATTTATTGACCTTAGCATAGTTTGACAGGGTAGTGCAGAAATTTGAAGTTGTTTATGTCCTATTTGGAAAGTGGGTGGACAAAGAGGTAGTGGTTCCTGATGCAGTCTTAACACTCTTGGAAGAGTTCAGTGATTTGTTTCTAGAGGAATTGCCTGAAGGGTTACCTCCCATACGAGATATCCAACATCAGATTGATCTTGAACCAGGTGCAGCCTTGCTGAATCGACCACACTATAGGATGAATCCTAGTGAGCATGAAGAGTTGAGGAGGCAAGTGGACGAGTTGTTGACTAAGGGATATATTCGTGAGAGCTTGAGTCATTGTGCGGTACCAACCCTTCTGACACCAAAGAAGGATGGTTCTTGGCGGATGTGCGTTGATAGTCCGGTCATTAACAAAATAACTGTCAGGTATCATTTTTCTATTCATAGATTGGATGACTTACTTGATCAGCTTAGTGGGGCCACGATTTTGACTAAATTGGATTTAAAGAGTGGCTATCATCAAATTCGGATTCGAGCTGGAGATGAATGGAAAACAGCCTTCAAGATAAGGGAGGGGCTGTATGAATGGCTAGTCATGTCGTTTGGGGTTATCAAATGCACCAAGCACTTTTATGCATGTTATGAACCAGATTTTGAGGCCTTTCATTGGTAAATGTGTTGTTGTGTACTTTGACGATATTTTGATTTATAGTGCTAACCCGGATGAGCACCTTAGTCAGTTGCGAGAAGTCCTCACTGTGTTGCGTAGGAAAAAATTCTATCTGCCCTTAAGAAGTGTGCTTTCTTTACTGCCAATGTGTTGTTTCTTGATAATATTATGTCAGGTAAGGTCCTACAGGTAGATGAATCCAAGGTTGAGGCTGTGAAACATTGGCCAAAACCTACTATCATTATTTAGGTGAGGAGTTTCCATGGATTGGCTTCATTTTATAGGCGTTTTATTCCTAATTTTAGCAGCATTATGGCGTATATCACTGATTGCATGAGGCAGGTAGGAAAGTTTGTATGGACAGATGAGGCAGAAAAGGCATTTGAATTGATTAAATTATGTCTTACCACAGCTCCTATTGTAATGTTTCCAGATTTTCATCAATCTTTTGAGTTGCATTCAAATGCTTCTAAGGTGGGAATTGGGGCTGTTCTGAGTCAAAATAGCAAACCAATGGCCTATTTCAGTGAGAAGTTGTCAGGGACCAAATTATGTTAGAGCACTTATGATGTCGAATTCTATGTTGTGGTTCAGGCTATTAAGCATTGGTGTCATTATTTGTTTCAGCGGGAATTTATCTTATATACAGATCATGAGGCATTGAAACATTTACACAGGCAAGATAAGATTTCTGTTAGGCATGCGACTTGGGTTGCTTATCTTCAGAGGTTTACTTTTGTGGTGAAGCATAAGTCGGGTGTTACCAACAGAGTGGCTGATGCGTTGAGTAGGCGAAAGACTCTGTTGACTCAAATGTCCATTGAAGTTCCTAGTTTTGATTCCTTTACAGAATTATTTGAAACTGACCCATATTTTTCTGCTATTGTGGCTAAGGTTAAAGCAAGTGAGAGAACAAATTTTCTATTGCATAATGGATTTCTGTTTAAGGGTAATCAATTATGTGTTCCAGATTATAGTCTGCGTCTGTAAATTATTAAACAGTTGCATGGTGAAGGGCATGTAGGACAAGACAAAACTATGCAATTGGTGCAGGCTCATTATTTCTAGCCTACCATTCGCAAGGAAGTTGAAAAGCTGGTGTAGAGATGTCGCATTTGCCAGGTTTCTAAAGGAACAGCATCTAATGCGGGTTTGTATATGCCATTGCCAATCCCTTTGCAGCCTTGGGTGGAGCTCAAAATGGATTTTGTGCTAGGATTACCACGCACACATTGAGGTAATGATTCTATATTTGTGGTAGTTGATTGGATTTAAAAAATGGTGCATTTTATTCCATGTAAGAAAACCACAGATGTTGTTCGTGTGGCTCAGTTATTCTCTTAAGAGGTTTATAGACTGCATGGGTTGCCTATATCTATTGTGTCTGATCGAGATACCAGGTTTCTTAGTCATTTTTGGCAAAGTTTGTGGAAAATGGTGAACACACAACTTAATTTCAATAGAGCCTATCATCCACAAATAGATGGGAAAACTGAGGTGGTGAATCAATCTTTAGGTAATCTGTTGAGGTGCTTAGCAGGTGAGCATGTGAAGAGCTGGGATCAGAAGTTGTGTCAAGCAGAGTTTGCTCATAATCATGCAGTCAATCAGAGTACTGGCTTTAGTCCTTTTACTGTGGTGTATTCTATTGTACCACGAGAACCGCTAGATTTGATTCCTCTCCTAGATAAAATGAGAGTTCATGGCAAGGCAGAGAATTTTGTTAGTGGATTACAGGAAATTCATAAGGTTGTCTATGAAAATTTAGTCAAAGCTGCTTCCAAATATAAGCAGGCTATTGACAAGAAGAGGCGGTATGTCAAGTTTGATGTGAGGGATTATGTGTGAGTAGTTCTTACCAAGAAGAGATTTCCTGTAGGTGCTTATAATAAGTTGTCTTCCAAAAATATTGGACCAGTGAAAGTTGTTGAGAAGATCAATCCTAATGCTTACCATTTGAAGCTGCCTAGTCACATTCGAACTGCAAATGTTTTTAATGTTAAGCATCTAATTCCATATGCAGGTGATTCATCCGATGAGTCAGATTCGTGGGCGAATTTTTTCCATCCTGGAGAAAATGATGCGGACATAGAAGAGCAAGCAATTCGGTTCCTGAAAAAATATAAAAAATTGAAGTAGTGGTAGTTTCATAATTAACTGCAACTTTGGAGTTTTGGATTTTGGTGATTCAAAAGCCTAATTTGATTGGAAACGGACCAAGGATCAGGAGTCACAAGCTTTGCTTGTGAGCTGTGTTGTTTTTCGGGCAAATTCCTTCGTTTAGGCTTTCAAAAAGGCAATTTTATATTTTACTTGTTTTAGAATTCTTATTTCCTAATTGGTTTGGGATTGTTTTAAGGTTTTTTATTTAAAACTTTTTTTTTTTGGCTTTTGGACATTATTATGAATAATAGAATTTGACTCTTTTGAAATTTCCCAAAGTTCTTTAAATATTAATGCCTATTTCCTGAATTTGAAAATTATAAGTTGTAAAATATTAGTAATTAATAGTCGTATGCGATTCAGCAATTATTAATATTTATTCTAACATTTTTTCGCTACATCACATTGTCAATTTTTTTAAATCAATTTCTGCTTATATAACTTGCTTTAGTAAATTGCAGGTTTGGAGTATCTACAAAATGGTTGCAGGCCATCAATGATTCATAGAGACTTGAAAACTTCTAACATGCTATTGGACCAAATTCTCCAGGCAAAGATATCTGATTTTGGGTTGTCTAGAGCTTTTGCAACTGAGAAGGACTCTCATGTAAATACTCGTCCCGCTGGCACATTTGGTTATGTCGATTCTGAGTAAGTGTTCACATAATATAAATCATCTTTAGTTCATTTCTTAATGCAATTTGGGGCCGTCACGCATGTCTCAGTTCTGCGAATTCGTAATTTTTTATGCTCTTTGTACAGATTTGTTGCATCGGGAAACTCAAATAAGTGAAGTGTGTTTACAGCTTTGGAGTTATTCTATTTGAGATAATCACTGGCCAGCCTGTAGTGATAGGAGACCATGAGCGCAGGACTCACATTGTTCAATGGGTTGGTCCAGCAATTGAAAGTGGGGATATTACAGGCATTATAGACCCAAGGCTACAAGGTGAATTCAACACTGATTCTGCTTGGAAAGCTGTTGAGATAGCCATGTTCTGTGTGCCACCAGCAGCAGTGTAAAGGCCAGACATTAATCATGTGTTGGCGGAACTAAAAGAATGCTTGGCTATTGCGATGGAATCTGAAAGACGTGAAAGAATACAAAGAAACATCACCTCCATCAATTTGATGAGCAATTCACTTGAAATGAGTTTGCCTAGTGCTAGGTAGTTATTAATATTTTTTTTTTCTTTTGAACAATTGGGAGGTTAAAGATAGGAAAATTAAACCCATAGTGTCAATCTTATAATATCCATCACTTAGCCATTAAGTTATAAATGGAAGACTATTAAATAATATTTTTAATTTCGAAACTTTGCATTGATATTTTTGCTTTCTTTAGACAAGTTTATGATTATAGCCAGTTATTAATTTTTAATGATTTTTATGTCTATCGTTGTGAAATTTTCTATAGTTGCATGAAAAGAGAGGGGCCGGGGTGGAGGGTGGGGTGTGTTTATGTGGTTGATTGATTTTTGTCATCTCTAGATATTGTTATTAACTTTTAATGATTTTATGTCTATGGTTTACAACATCAAATGGGGTGCACCCAATTGGGCATAAATAAGTTTCTTGGAATGTTAATTATGATTAGTGGAGTGGGTACTTGAAGGGCAACAATTACAAAGAGATGTTCTATATAAAAAGTCACAATATTTACCAATTTGTTATAAATTTATTTTAATTTTTAAAATTTAGTAAAAATATTTTAATTTAATAAATTTTAGTAGAATATACATTTTAATTAAAATTAAAAAAAAATTATGCATATGTCATCCAAGGGGTTTTTAAGATGCCCATATGTGTGATTTTTTTAATCAAATTTGACCAAAATGCAGTATTAAATTATACATAATTAGTTTAATGAAATATATTTATAAAATTTTAAAAGTTAGAATAAATTTATAAAACATTATAAATTTTGCAAATATCAATAAATATTTATTAAAATTTTACGAAATAGAGGTAATTTTTTATAGAATAGTTTTAATAGATCATAACCAATTAAGTATCATCAGTTTAATAGACTCTATAATTCATACTCTTAAAAATTTGGTCCACATTTTTCTTAAATTGAAAATTTTTTATATAATATTTTTATAAGATGAAGTTTATTGGACCCACTTTATGTTTTAAAAAATCAATTTATTTTTAACCGGTTAATTAGGTTCACAATACTCAACATCTAATTAACCGGTTATTATAGAGAAATTGTGTTGATCCGAGATTATACCCAACACGCTCGACATCTAACAGTTAAAAACAATTTTGTGATGGAAAATCATTCATAATTAAGCTCTTTCCCACAACTTAAAAAGGCATGCATGTTTCTCCATGCTCATGGCATAACCTGACCAGACAATCAGGAAGTTGAAAACTTCACATAGTCAAATACAAAATCAGTGCGTGGCAGTATAGGCAGCAGTTGTGGCATAGCGTGTGGTGTGCATCTTGCCAAGCTTAAACCATTTAACAAGTTGCTTGAGAAGTCTTATTATTTTATGGCTAAATGTATAGTTTTATCCTAAACTTTTCACGATTAATTTTTTGACACTCTTCAATTTTTATTATTTTTTATTCAACTTTTAAACTTTTATTTTAAATTTTTTTTACCTTTCAATTTATGTTTTTTTATTCTATTTAACTCATATAATATTAAAATAGATAAAAATTTAATTTCAAATAATTTTAAACACATAAAATGCTCAAATTAGCTTTAAAATAATATAAATAAAATTAAAAATTAATATTCAAAAGTTAGAAAAAATTATTTTTAATCACGTTCTCTTTTTCATTAAACATTATTCTAATTAATATAAAAATTTTCTTGTACCCATAACAACATTAATTTATAAAATACTTTGATTTTTTATGTTATTGGTGTTAGATAGGTTTAAAATAAAAGTTTAACCTTTAAATAAAATATAATAATAGTTGAAAAGTGTTAGAGACTAATTGAATAAAGTCTAAGGGTGAAACTATGTATTTTGCCTGGTTTTATAGTAGGTGTGTATGAGAGACAATAACATTGCTTTTATAATAAGTGTGTTTGAGCACTTCAATTTTGAGGATGTTGAAGAATGTATTGGAAAATTCAATGATGATCGGTGGATACCGACACGTGTCCAACAAGTGTCGTGTTCTGATTGGATACTTATCATATTATTTTATTATTTTATTATTTTTAGAACACAATTAAGACATGTGTAGGATACAATATGACACTTTTTAGAATACAATTTTTGTTTTTTTGATCACTTTTTGTACATGTCATATATATGGTATTGGTAGCTAAATTATTGGCCGAATGATTATAGTCAATTCTTAAATTATTTGGAGCTTCTCGTTGTAATAGTCCATTTTTTGTAACGGTCACATAGATTGAACATTTTTTTATGTGTGCCTTATATATAATAATGATTGATAATTAACTAAATAATTATAGTAAGTGTTTAAATTTCATGAAATTTTTGTTTTATCACACAAACTTTATTTTTTTAGCAAATAATCTTTATATATTAGACAATAATACACTATATATATAATGTGTCCCACTTGTGTCGTGTCCTTAAATTTTCAAAATCGCCGTATCCATGTCCTATCGTATCTGTGTCCCGTGTCCGTATCCGTATCCGTGCTTCTTAGATGATCACTATCTACTAATCTCATCAAAATTATTGCTCTAAAAAACTCTTTTTTAAAAAAACAATTGAAAAAAAAATTAGTTTAAAATTAATTAAAAATAAATGTTGTCATATTTTTTTATGTGTTTAATTGTAATTAATTTAAATTCAAGGGAGTAAAAGTATTATTTATCACCTATCTCTACACTTCCCCACACGACCTTTATCTTTTCTTTTTTTATATATGTATCTTTGGTTGGGATTTGTGTTATCACTTGATATAGGAACTTTAAAAAATATTTCCTTAAATTCAGAAATTTTAAGACAATTATTTAAACAATTAAATAAGTTTTTTTTAAGAAATTAATTAAGTGTACATATTCCTCTAATTATTAATTTTATTTGTTATTATAACATATAACTAATTTAAGATAAAATTTGTCTTATCCTTCAAAATGTAATTTTTTTACCTGTAAGGTCTGTCACTAATGCCATATATGACATATAATTTTTATTTAATTTTTAGCTTATTTTACCTAATTTAATTCTTAAGGATTTTTCTCAATTTATTTTTTTTAAATATTTGTTATAACTTTAACTAATAGATAATATTTAACAAAAGCACTTTCCAAAATTTATACAATTTTATTATAAAGAAAATTATTTATAAAATTTAATTATAAAATGATATAATTTTAGGATTATTGAACTACAAAAGCTAATTAAATAAAAATTAACAAGGGATTTAATTATAAAACTGATACTGCAAAAAACTAATTATTTATAGGATTTAATTATAAAAATGATATAATTATAAAAATAAATGCTGCAAAACTAATTAAATAAAAATAACATTGATATTTAATGTGATTATTGGATTACATTCACGATATAAATTTTAAAATTTTTGTCTAATGAAATTGGAGGTACTCAAAAAAATTTTAAAAAATATAATAATAAAAAATAAATAAAATAAATATTAAAAATATAATAAGTATAAAATAGATAGTTGTTGTAATTAATATAAGAAAGAGATAAAAATTTAATCAATTATGAGAACGTGAAAAAAAAATAAAGGTTATAAATAGAAGAAAAAAGGTTATTTTAATGAAATATAAGAGGAGTACTTCGATGGAATAAAAGATACAATTTTTAGTGAAATAAAAAAAAATTATTTTAGGTGAAATAAAATTACAATATTTTTAATGGAATAAAAGAGAACGTGTTTAGGTAGAACAAAATCTAAAGAAACAAAGGTTCTTTTTATAATTTCTTAGAAAAAAATATTATGATTTTTAAATATTCTATACATCAACTTTTTTGAATAAATATTTAAATATAAAATAGAGACATTTATTAAAATTTAAACTTTATATATAAATTAATGGTGGCAAAATTTACTCATAATAAATTAAATGGGTATGAGTCATAAATGTGTTATATATAAAAGTTAAACAAGTAATAATATTAAAAAAGTTATAGAATTTTGATAATTTTATAAAAAAAAAAGGCTCTTTTTTAGTGTTATCATCTAAAATACCTCAATTTTTTATTATTTATTAATTTTGCCTAACTTAATTACACATGTGCTCCTTTTAATTACACGAGTATCCATTTCTTCTTTTTACCTTATTTTTTTCTTTTTTCTTTTTATTCTCTTTATTT
>CATIWM010688111.1:0-22755 GCA_949671775.1 Mallotus repandus
AATAAAATAATATAATTTCCAATAATTCACCAAAAATCATAAAAATTCATTTAAATACCACAATTCAATTTATTTACATAATAAAAACATAAAAGAAATTTATTTCCAAAATAAATAATAGAATCATAATTTATAATTAAATTCCATTATTAAAATATAATCTTTCAAATTCTGCAATTAAATAGCATTAATTACAAATAATTATTTAAATTGCTAAAATATATTATAAAAATAACCGAAAACTCATATAAGCTTAAAAACAATAGATAAAATTATTATTCATATATTTTTTTGGAATTTACTAATAATTAGCTAAAAATAGAAAATAATTTATAAAAATTATTTTAATACCATTTATTACTCAAAAATTGTCCAAAACATAATAATTAACAATAATTTCAACTAAAATATAAAAATTACTCATTTATATTAATTTTTCCAAAAATTTATTTTTCACATAAACATTCAAAAATTTATAATAAAAATTCTATACATAATTTTAATAAAATTTCTTCATGAAAATTGTTTAAAATAATTAGTAAAATTTATTAAAAATATATTCAATCCAAGATCGGAGCGATACCGGAACAGTAACTTCGATCACCTGAAATAGTACAAATTTCAAAAAAAATTCAGAAAAATAAATAAAAATCATCAATAGGTAGCTCATAACCTATAAAAAAAATATTACTAAAGTACCAACACCTAATAAAATCATATTGAAGCTCAAACCAACGATTTTACTCAAGAACACATAATCTAAAAATCAAATTTTGAGAGGCTTACCGGAGTTAATTCCTTAAAAAAATTAAGAAATTGAGAAGCCCAGAGGATGAGGAAGCTAAAAAATCCAAGTTTTTCAGCTGGGTAAGCCAGAAAAGTCGCCGGCCAAGAAAAGTTCAAACCAGCTTGAACCGAACCGAAACCGGAGAAGACAGAAGAGAAGGCGGCTGAGATGGCTGGAGGTGGACGGCGACGGTGGCTGGCTACAGGTGGTGGCTGGCTGGAAATGGTGGAAAGAAAAAAAATAGAGAAAGAAGAAGAAGAAAAGAGAAAAAATAGCTTCTGCGCTATTTTTTTTTTTAAAAAAAGCTGCTATCCTTTAATAATAATAATAATAATAATAATAATAGAATACTAATATAAAAATCAAATTTAGCTCTCTTAAAATATACACAATAAAACAATTTTATTAAAATAAAATTAACATACTTTTATACAATAATAATTAAAATAATTTTCATCACCAATTATTCAAATTTAATTTCACAAAATAATAATCTTAATATTAATAAAATATTTATTGACACTGCAAATCTCAAAAATAAATTTTTTATAATTTGTAAAAATTAGGGTTATAACATTTGAGCAGATTGAGTTTTTTTTTTTTTATGTATTAGTATTTGTTTAGAAATCAATGGTTGTTTAGGAACATTTGTCTGTTTTTAGTTAATAAGGTAAGTTATATTTGGTCTAGATTTGAAAAAAAAAAAACTTCCTTAAATCTATTTTTGAAAATATTTTTGGTCAATGTAGCTGTTGATATTATTTTTGGTTTTTTGGCTATTTATAAAAAAATTCCTTTTATAAAATTTAATTGTTAAAAAAGAGTCATTCTACAATACAAATATGTATATCTATATAAATGCAATTAGAACCATTAGATTACTACTAATTTAATTATAGTCATTGATATATCTTATAGGTATTGATACACAAAAATGATCAATGGCTATAATTAAATAATAATAAATCCAACAACTCTAATTTCATATGCATAAATACAAACGTTTGCACCATAGCAAGAGCCGTTAAAAAAAATTGTTCAAACACTAAAATAGAAAAAATTAAAAAGTTGGCATTTATGAAAATAAATTTTTGAAATATTTTACCAAAAAATTTTAAAACGTTCTAATTGAAAAAACTGTTCATTGGAAAGGTTAACTTTGCTCCCATCTGTTGGCTGTATATATAAACACATATACACAATTGAAAAAAAAAATTACAAAATTCCAAAAATATTTAGAAAATCAAATTGAGATTATATATATTGAATTCTTAGCTGCTTTGAGGAGGCATATATAAGTTCAAATCAGAAGTTTAAAATCACTGGGAGAGGATAAAGGAAAAGAGAAAAGACATAAATATTGGAAATTATTGCATTCAATTCTTTTTTTTTTTTTTTTTTTCATTCCTCCAACTACGAGCAAACTGCTTTGAAAAAAAAATCTTTTTGTTTTTTTCCCATTTCTCCATTTCATTGACTTAATTACAAAATCTCAGTCCTGAGGGATGCAAAATCACAATTGACGTCTCAAGGCCTTGTGGATTGTAACGATATATCCATTTTCGAAACAGGCCCTAGCAACCAGCAATTGTCCATTGCAACTGGGTAAAAGAGCCTCAAAGGACTGCAAGTACATCATTATCACTAAATATCAGGGCAAAAATCAAGACTCATATTAGCTAGAGGTTATGCTCTGGTACTACTACTCTGTATCAAAACCAAAACTTATAAGTTTCTTAGCCTCTCACCCCTTCTTCTGTTTCTGTACATACAATTAGTTTCTAACTAGTTTCAGCCAAATCCACTGATCTCACTTCACTCTGTTGCTCACTTCTGCAGGGTTGTTCAGTGAATTCCCTTTCAGGCATGGAATCCCCTTTAGATGGGGCAATGCCGCAAAGATTCATTAATAGATGTATTTCCATCATTGGATGGACTTGCATTCTCTAGTTTTATTTGCTGAGTCTTGATGCCAGTCACCATACTTATCATCAACTCCTTGGTGGAGTTTTTACCATCTTCTGAGATACTGTCTGGCCTGGATGTATCATTGATAGCTTTCTTAACAAAACCAAGTTCATCCTGTGCATTGCCACTGGCAGATTTACTGCCAAATGTTTTAGCTTTTCTTTTGGAAATATTGGTGGCTCCACTCCTAGAAAAACATCATAACCTTTGAGTCAATAATATCAGATTCAAATGACTAAAGTCGATTGAACTATGAAAACCAACCTTTCCAAATCAAACTTCAGTTGTTTGGCCAACTCTGACTTCACTTTTCCCTTCCCTTGCCGTGGACTGATAATAAATTTCACAAGGATAAGACATTTAATATCAAACAAAAAATATGGTAGAAAACCACTTCTAGTTAACCACTTGAGATCAAACACTTAGGATCAAAGATAATGATTGCTTAAGGAATGTCCTTCTCTAGCAAACATATTAGGCGTTACATTCTATTTAAATAAATAGCCATGGCATACTTAGATGGTCTCACCTTGAAGATTTGTGCATCAAAATTTAAAAATATATTTTGCACAAATATAGAAGAAGAACAAAGCACATCTGAAGATGCAAGAAAACTCAGTTCTACTAATTTTTCAAGAAAAATCAAACCAAAAGAAGATAACCATTCAATACATTGAAGCCAAAGAAACCTCAATAAGACAAAAATAAAAACCCTTAGTTTATGTTGCATAATGAAAACTAAACTAGATGTTGCAGAAGGAAGGTAGACAGCTGTACTAACTAGCAGTAGTCATATCATGGAAACAGAATAACTTACTTAGGAGATGAAGAATCAACCTTTGGAATATTAGTTACTTGCTCCTGCTAATATTACAGGCAAAATAGCGAGACAAATGAATCACTTTGCAGAAATAAGTTAAGTAAGAGTACCAAGTGCAAAAAAAAAAAGGAACAATACCACTTCATTAGGCAAAATATCATCTCCAATTAGTTCCCACCGTTCCCTTCTGAGATCTAATATCTCTTCATCTCCATCAGCATACAAAATCTAGATAATAAATCATCAGCAAAAATGTTCTAAAGCTATAATATGAAGAAAGCCATCAGCAAAAACGTTTTAGAGCTATAATATGAAGAAATGACAAAATAGAGTTAAGTCCTCTGAAAATAGAGAAGTTGCCTCCAGGCTTAAGATTACATTGAAGTGTCACGTGACCAACTAATTACTCCATCAGGAATGAGTATTTCAGTATTTGGATCAGCAGGTCTTGCAACAAAAAAATAATATGAGGAACAACTATAGGATTGTCAAGGATGAGTAATTTCAGATCAGCTGGTCTTGCAACAAGACCCACAAGAGGGCCTAAATATAGGATGGTCCAACGTCTAAGGACTTGGGGATGCAGAAACAGACAGAATTGCTCATCATTTGGCATGAGAGATGGCCCTGGGAAGGGCAAATAGACGGAAAAAGAATAGAAAACCAACTATGAGTGCGATCATTACTTACCACGAGGGAAGGGCCAATATATGGAAAAGGAATAGAGAGCTAAATATAAATGCAATGAATAGTTTCTCAAAATCTACCCAATGCTCCCTTCTTGACCATTTAAATATTATCAACAAAAAAAGAAAAGAAGAGTTAAATAGGGTTACCTTGTGCTTCTTCTTAACAGGGTGGTAGGAATCAACAACTCCTTCATAAAACCTGCAGAATAAGAAAACACAGTTATGACAGAAGATTCTAAGGTACACTTTTATAAAGGTTAAAAACTTAACAAACGAATATGTCTAGCACATAGTAACCTATGATCTAACTTCTCCAGTGTTAATTAAAACCAAAAATCACTTTGAGTATATTTCAGGCCAATTATGCATTTCTTTGTGCTGAGGTGACTAGGCACTGATCCAGCTCCAACATAAAGCAAGTCAAAAGTTCTCTACAGCAAGAAATCATCCAACCCTTTTAGCATCAAATCCCATTCAACTATATATCAATCCCAATCAGCACAAAGATCATTATACAAATCCCAACAAGCCAAACCAACATGGCACATGCCCTCAATAGAGAAACTGAGTTTATGCCCACTATTGGTAATTTAAGATTAAGCATGCATAATTGGAAAAGCACGTAAATTTTTGGACCTTTTTTTATTTTTTCCATTTTCCCTATTGTAGCAAACATAATAACTCAGTACATGTCATTGGAGTCCGGTTTACATAATAACTTTCGTCCTAATTTATCTCATATGCCAAGATATTAGATATCCTTATAGCCTTACCCTTTCCTTTAGTTCCAGTGTTAACATGAGATATCAGTCCCCTCTTCTATATAGATTAATGGTGGAAAACTGAAAATATATATTTATATTTTATTCTGGACACTGTTGTGTGGTTAGATGCCCCCATAGTGGCCATAACAGTTAGTTACTCTAGACAGAAGTACTTAATTTCCACTAGTTTAGGATACTATGAACATGAAATGTATAACATCCACAAAAGGGTATTAGTCTCCAATGTCAGTACAGATTCAAAAAGCTATCAAACAGACAACAAATCAAAAAATTTATCAAATACTGCAGGCACTGAATATTAACGCAAAAGAAAGCAAGATATTAACTTAACTGAAAAAAATGAAAGAAATCCATGTTTAAAAAATCTCACAGAAAAATAGAAGTATAATAAAACTGAAAGTCTTAACGGTATCTCACATCCTATCTTTTGGCCACCAAACTTTTATTCTGCTGCCAGTCAATCGTTCATCGAGATCAGGAGTTTCAGGAGGCTGAATTGGAACAAAAAAAGCATAAATAAACTGAAAATGTAAAATTACAAAAGATAGCAATTAGCTTGAGGAAGTGAAGATGAAACAATGGAATCATGCCTATTTAGAAGAAAAACTTGAGAGATTACAGAAAGTACACAAATGACATATTTTGTAATTATTGAACATAATGAAGATGCTAGCAGAATGGAGACATTAATGGTGCATTGATCTTCAGAACAGGTTTGGAGCAAGAAACTTTCACAAAAGAGTCAACAGAAACAAGCTCAAGTCCAATAATAGCTCCCAAAGGACATGATACTGCACAGCCTGCAAACCATAGAACAACTATTTCTTTTTTTCACTAGCTCTAGTGCACATTAAAAGTAATGACTTTTTTGACTAAGAGCTAAGAGGAAAAACTTTCCCACTCCCTTTTTCCATAAAATAAACGCATATGAAGCTCAGTGTAAAATTACAAAAAATAAAGAGCAGCAACTGGCACTTCATATCTTGAAGGCAGCACTTCACAAGTACCTAAACCAAATTCAGTTCCATATTATAAAAGGATATGTCCTAAAACTAACAAAAGTTTTAACAGCACCAATTCAGTTAAATAATCACAAAAAGGAACAAATGCGTAACCTACATCAGTGACAAAAAAGGATTTAAAAAAAAAAAGTAGAACTAAAACCCATCACAGTACAATTAACCAACAGGACAATACACTGAAAACGAGGAATAGTCTATACCACTTCCTTCCTTGGTGTGCGCTTCCTCTTGATATTATTTCCAGGCATTTCTTCCTTCTTATTTCCATCTCTATCAGAATGTCTGTTTTTCTGTGCAATTGATTATAAGAGAAAAAAAATTGAATTTTTACTCTTCACAAATTAATGCCAAGGGGTGCAAGAATAGAAAATGAGACATGCATTTCAAACCTTAATCCTAAATGCTTCACCAACTCCTACATTTGAAATACTAATCACCAAACTTCTTCGGCCAGTATCTGTTTGGACAATTGAACCATCTTTTTTTATGATATTTGCTCCTATCTGAGCAGACTGATGCAGTGGTTTTTCTTCAGGTTCACTCAGGAAGCCATCTTTCTCACCTGATAAAAGACAGGCAGAAGGCAGAGATGTCTCCTGAGCAGTCTTCAAAGCAAGTCCAGTATTTCTGAAGCAATTATGTTGCTTTATTTCTGTGTTACTCCTTCCATCAGATTGCTTACTCAAACTGACTTTATGTTCTGCTGCTTTCTCTTCATTTTCAGTATTCAACACCTTTGATATACATAATGAACTCGGATCAGAATCTTGATTCCTATTGCTTACATTTTTCTTTGGCCGGCCTCTTTTACGGTGAATTCCATCAGGAAGGCTTTGATCTGGTGATGGGGTAGAAGCATCTACAACACCAACAGTTTCTGGCATCAATTCACCAGGTTCAATCGCATGCATATTTGATTTCTTTGGAACTCGATTTTCCAAGTGCAAATCTACTCCCTTGTCAGGAAGCTTCCTCTCACAAAGTACTTTTGCACCTTGTCTGCCCACAGGAATCCAACAATTGTCATAACCTTCCTCTGGATTCATCAAAGAGTTAGGTTTCCGCCCTCTTTTCCTTGGAACAGTCCCCTGATCCATTTCCAACTTCACTTCAGTATCAGCATTAGCATGTGCCACTGTGCTTTCACTATGCTGGACTAAAGAACAACGCTTCAGTTCTTTTGTCACATTTTCATTTGTGCCATCATTGTCAGCATTTACAATCGATGCATTTCCATTACTTGTAGTTGACTCAGGAATACCATTCACACCATGGAGATCTTCTCGAGGAGAGGCAGCATCCGGTGATAGTGTCACCTCAACAAGAGAAAGTGAATATTGCAGCAATTATTTAGTCATAATGTATATTGAAATAATCCCATTATATGTTGTATAAGAAAGAATAAACCAAATATATGCCCCCACAAAAATTGCACGGTAATCTTTCTAACTTTTCTGATTACACATACTCCAATGAGATATAAATAAACAATGAATATTTGTTTGCAAGAAAAAAATTACCAGCAATTTTTTTGTGCAGCGAGGCATGTTCTCATGTACTAAAATAATTTACTTTATACTAATGGAACGAGGTTGATTAGTTGTTTTTTCATGGAATGTTTTTTCTTTACAATTTAATAGATTGATTTGCTAGAGGTCATATAATAGGTAAAACCATTTCCTGCCATCAACCTTTCTTGAATTTCCTTTAACCTTGGTGTTAAAATATATGTAAAAGACTGTTTGCAATCGTATACTTATATCCTAGGACAATGACGCTGAAAGGGCACTGCGGAACAATTTGTCAAGTTAAAGCAATTCTACTCCATATCCACCATCTCCCTTCAGATAAATTGAAAGATTATCTGAATGAAAAAAGAATCTGGGGATCTGATTTGTCTCAGGAGAACTTACTATGAAAGAAAAAAAAAGTTAGGATTTGCAGTCAGCAAACAAAGAAATTTCTGTTTATCATCTGCGAAGCAATTCTCAAATTCCAAGAGAACTAACACTAAAGGTACCACTGCATTTTGTAAAGACAGAGACAAGAGAAAGGAAATATACCAAATGGTCCCTGGAACCATTGACATGATCACACCCTACAGCACGAGACTCATCCTGGCATATGGAAGCAACTATCGAAGAATACTCATCAAAAGCTCTGGCTTCATGGTGTACTGCTTTCTTGAGATAGGATTTAAGTTTGGAAGCAGAATTAACAAAAACTTTTTCCCCGAGTTTCCATGCAATAGGAGAAGCACTCTGCAAATACATACAAGATACATTGCCAAATCTCACTGAACTACTAAAAAATCAAAATAAAAAAAGAAGGTAAGCGTGTGCATTTGTGGAGTGGAGGAACAGATACTAGAGAAACAGATACCTGATTTTCCTTTCTTACACTGGCCAAAAGAGGAGTGAGAAGACCCACAGATATATCATCACTTTCATCTATTATCAAGGTCATAATTGTTTCCATGGCCATAAATACATCATGTGGATGGTTGGACCTTGAATCAAACAAAAAGAAGCTATCATTTGTGACTCATGTATAGAAGATATATATCAACATTTCAAGGGAAACTAAAAATAAGAAGAGAAAAACAGCTACCAAGTTACATGATGCTGTTTCACCAAAAAAAGAAATGAGACAACTTTAGTTTTAAAGACAATACCCTAACCACAGCATTGTATTTGTGTTATCTGAGCACTAACTTCTCAATAAAATTCAGAGTTACTTTCGTTACCTGTTACCCTTACTCAGACATTCTAGATAGAGCTATTGTATCATGCTTTCTTTTAGCATGGCATGTTACCATTGGAGACAGAAAAGATGACAAAATAAAAACTTTCACAAAAACTGAAGAAGAATACAAAGATAAGGTGAAACAGCCAAAACAAAACAAAAAAAGAACCATAACACTAAATCTGTTCTCTTGCAAACACTAAGGTCTAATTGTTTTTCTATATTTAGAGTATTAGCACAAAAAATTTTGAGACATTTTTTGATAAAATTCTGTTATAATCAAAGTAAATTAAACTGAACCACCATGGAAACCAGGGCCCCTCAACACCTGATTCCTTCCGTTTAATTTATTGAATTAAGGCAGGTGTCCAATCCACCATGCCAAAAGTTAACAAATAAATTCAGCCATTGAACATAGCCCAAAGCTTCAATACTTTTCATAGCCACTACTTCAGAAAGGGGATAAAATCATAGGATGTGCAGCCTTATGCAAGAACTATAAAATGGAAATTGCTGTTTATCCTCGAAGAAAAGCCACTAAAAGTTGCCCTTAAGCGAGAGCCAGAAATCTTGGATTAGAATTCTATTAGCGAACCCTATCTAGTATTTACCACTTGTATCAACGATTAATTCCTAGTTCTTTCCTTTCTTTATCCAAAAGCGAGGAATCTACAGCAACTTTTTAAGAGCCAAAGCAAATTCTGGATGCATTACCATCGTTACATTGCTGATAACAAATGTGCATAAAATAAATGCACATACACTAGTCATTCTATCTTAAAAAATGACCGGGATCATATGACCAACCTCCAAGTAAACAAGGCTCATGCAGCAACAAATGAGTCTTGGCTTTCATCTCAATTCTGAAAATGCAATATCTCCTTGGAACATCTTCAACTCTAAAAGTCCCTTAGACTTATTTACTTTCTAATGACTTTTAGTTAAAGCCGTAAAACCCAATTTTGACTAAAACTTGTACTTAAATGAAAAATTATATTGAAACATCTCCATCAGCATACTTTAAAGCACTACAAAGTTGATATTACAAGTACAGTAACCTGAAACTTATTCTTCAATAGAAATTACATTGAAAACATCTGTGCCTGAATCTTCATTCAACCTTAGCTTCGTTTGTGTCTAAAGGCTTGCAGAGTTAAGCACACAATTCAAAAAGTCATGTTGACTGTTAATTCTCAGAACATAATTTTTGACAAGTATATTTCTATGAACAGATACATTGCTTTTATTATATTAGAAACTACAAGAATTGCCGTTTTACTGGTAAGCAGGCATGGAATGCAAAAACCACGATTGGATCACTCTGGCAATGAAAATATAGTCGAGGGGATGGTAAAATTTAAAATCATTTATTTGAATAGAAAGTAACATCCTCTTAAGTACATTAGAAGATTGTGCAATGACCAGCAAGACTCTTACCTAATGATCTTTAAGAAATGTTGAAACATCTTTACAATTAGCTCATCCAACTCCAGATCCAACATGATCAAGCATGACCTAACCTTTGCAACAGTGTCAAGAATTGAAACTGCCTTCATATAACAGCGACTCGACACATGAGACAACTTTTCAAAAGCTGCTACAATCAATTGAAAAATTTCCTGCTTGCCAAAAGAAAAGTAGACCAACAACAACAGCCCAAAAAAACATATTTACGCTCATGTATTGAACTATTTCAATGCATTTAAAAACATAAAACATGGAACGTCAGCAAAATTATAAAATCTTGATTTTAGCTGTACTATTACCCTCATGTGGTCATCATTGTAAGGAGGATCCGGTGCCGTTATTCTTGTAATCTCACTAAGACAAGATGCCACTGAGACCTTCACACCTGCATCAGAGTTCCTCAACAGGATATCAGAAATCAATGCCTTCATGGAGGGTAGAAGTGCATCTTGCATTGATCTTGACGGCGCTTGATCCACATTTATGAGCAAACGCTCAAGATTCTAGAACACACAAAAAAAAAAAAAGACAAATCAATCAATGAATCCAGTCGCATGATAATTTAATAAAATAGGATATTATGAAAAAGAAAATATTAAAACACAACCGAAGACATCCAGAAGCATTTAGGAAAAACAAAAAGCTTTTAAATAATTCAGAAGCTCAAATGACAACAAGAGTCCAGAATGTTCAGGACATGAACCCATGAAGTGAAAGTAATACATTGACACCAAGCACACACAGAAGACAGCTATATCCATATTGTAAGAAAATGAGCAATACCAAAGATGTTTGCATCTGAAGATCCATTCAGGCAAGTTAAAGTCATCATAAAACTCAACATTGCTAGATGTAACTTAAAACAAATTATAACCGGAAGGACCCATATAACAGCCCCAACTAGGTTTAGATTACTGCTTATCTGAGCTGGGAAAAGATCCACTATTGGTACATATCAGGGCAACATCATAGTGATATTTTCTCTTTCTTTTTTTAAAGATAAAAGCTCTATTTATGTGATTAAAGAAGCTGTAATTAGGAAACAAAAAAATTGTACCTGAGACTAAGACATCAAGCTTGTATCAAATTTTTTGACACAATAGTGATTCCAAATTTTCAAAGGACCACAAAGTTCGTAATCTCCTAGTGAACCTCAAAATCACCAAGTGAATGGCATCATCACATACCTCTTCCTACCTATTTCCACAACGAAAATGCCTATAGCATTAAGCTCAAACTCCACATTCTTCAAGAAAAACCCGAATGATACCGAGAAAATTTGTTTCATCGTACCCTCCACAATCCCAAGTCCCAATATTCTTCACAACTTATAGATAAACTACTGACTTCAGCTCATGTGGTTGTTTCAAAGTTGCAACAAAGCAGGTAGCTAGAAATATGAAAAAATTAGCAAATTTTTTCAACAACTAGAGGCATAAGCAGAATTTCTATAATGTGATCCAAATCCATTTAAAGCAACAGATACCATAAATTGTACTGTATACAGGCAAGGTTTCCATCGGGTGGATGAGTTTACAACTGAAAGCATAGAAATAGTCGTGTGTCCAGAATCATCCAAAAAAGCCATCAGCAATGTGCTTCATTGAGCAGGACCATGCGCATTGATTTTTAAAATAAACAAAAATTAATTGCATTTTAACATAGAAAAAGGAAATAAGAAACCAACATAGAACACACCATTATATATAAAAACAAATTATAAATTAAAAGAAAAATCAGTGATCAGGAAAACATTCCACCCAACATAAAAAATTCTTGCTCTCCTAAACCTATGATGCTAATACCAATACACACATCATTGGCTACCGATTGAAATACAAGTACATAGTATAATCCAGCAGCAACCCTATGCAGCCCTAACAATGATTACAATCAAACAACCTACAGCATTAATCAAGCAAACAATTTTCACCATTTCAAGATCAAGAAGTTGATGTCCCCCTCCCAACCTCCGATTAGCATATAACATCAACCTGTGAGGTTCCTGCTGTTTCATTAACAATCCAATTACCAAAATACACAAACAACCGAAAGACATATGCTTATAGGAGGACTGCATGAGCAACATGACGTACAACAAAACTCCAAATTACACCAAATTTAATCTTGACCCAAACATGATCGAGTACAAAATGCAAATTTGAATTTAAGCATATGTAGAAGAGATGAAAATAAAGCATACACACAAGCTTACACAGCAAGAATCAAAAAGCCCACATACCAATAAAAATTTCCAGCTATCAGTATTATTGAGAAAAGAAATTCACCAAAAACCAACATCTACAATACACAATCAAATTCACAATTACAATAAACCAACAAAAATCTCAAAACATTAATACACAAGTAAATATCAGATGAAGAGGGCATTACATCAAGCATATTAAGAAGCTCATCAGTAGACAGTAAAGGGTCTAGTAGCCTATTCCCAGCCTCCTTAAGTTGCAGTTCAAGCTCAATCCCATTAGCAACCATTTCTGTAACAATCTCTAAGCCACAAAATCCAAAACCCAAATCCTCCCACCTAAAAATCTAAGAACTATCACTTCCACTTTCCCTTTGTGTCCATATATGTGGTTTCGGCAGATTTTTAACTCAAACCCACATCATAAAAACAGTCCTGTGTAATCCATTTGCCCTAGCATCAAAACAAAATGACCCTTGTTGCATTTTTTTCTTTTTTTTTTTTTTCAACAACTCAACAAAGGCCCAGCTAAAGGGTCTATCTTTAGCAAAGTGTAGAGCATGCAATGCAAGCAGATTTTAGTCCCATTTGGAGGCAGTTCGGGAGTGGTCAATTTTTGGCTTGGAATCAGAAAAGCTTTCTTTATAGTATTGTGTATATTGGGTTTTCAATATTTAGTGTTTTCCCTTTAATAACCACCGGGCAATGATGTTCTTTGCTTCCTCGTTCAATGGCAGTCTCGGAGAACCAAAAAAAAGCTTGTATTTTAACGTGAAATGAACTTTGGTCATCACACCCACTCTCCTTTGTAAAAGTACATCATTGCCCCTTCAATACTTCTGAACTTTCTTAATTGGCAAAACGCATTTCGACCCCTATACTCTCAAGTTTTTTCACATGGTGTCCCTCTACTAAATTTTCGACATTTGCACCTCTTTACTCTCAATTTTGGAACATTTCACTCTTACACTCTCAATTTCTAACATATTGAGCCCTTATTGAGAAAATTGATAGTTAAAAAATATTCAAATTAGTAGCTTAAGTTTAAAATTTTCTATTTAATTTTTATGATTAACAATTAGGTCCGTACAAAAACTAAAATAATTCAATTGAACTTGTTAAAGTTATTAAAATTTATATTTTTTTTATATCATTAAAATGTCAACCATCAATTTCTAATAGATTTTTAATAGTAAAAATATATGTAGTTATAAAAACTATGATATATCTTAATTGTGGATTAAATATTTATATAAAAATATGACAAAAATTATGCATAATAAATTTTTAATCAACAAAAAATATATGAGAAATTTAAATTTCATAACTTTAATGATAATATTATAGTCAATTAAGGCGTCTCATACAGTTGCTTTATTTTTTACGAATTAAAGTACACTTTGCTAATAACTACCGCTAAATGATAAAATACACTCTTATCCTTTGGTGATAAAAATGAAGTAAAATAAAAATAGCTAAAAAATAAAGTCACCCAAGAATCTTCCATAAATTAATATTTTATTTATTTAAAAAACTTAATTAGTAGAATTATTAATTTATTAAATATTAATTGTAAGAGAGATGACTGTATGCAATTTTTTTTTTATTTGACAATACTATAATTGTTCACTAGTATTTATTTATTAAATGACTCATATTTTTTATTGATTAAAAATTTATTATGTATTAATTTTCGTTATATTTTTGTGTTAATTGTATAAATATTTAATGCATAGTTAAAGTATGTCATAACTTTCATGACTATATATATTTTTATTATTATTGTAAATCTATTAGAAATAGATGATTGACTTCTTAATTATATACAAAATATATAATTTTTAAAATTTTTTATAGATTTAATTGAATTATTCTAGTAATTGTATGGACTTAATTGCTAATATAAAAATTATAAGTATTAAATAGAAAAATTTTAAAATTATAGAGACTTATTTAGATATTTTTAATCATCAATTTTACTATCAATCAGGATTTAATGTGTCTAAAATTGAAAATGAAGGATTATAATGTACTGAAAAATTAATAGAAGGTGGAATGTAAAAAACATTAAAGAGTACATGGGCGGACATCCGTTTTGCCTTCTTATTTTATACTTGTAGAACCATTGGTTTATATGGTGCCCCTCCAATATTTTTTTGTAGGACAACCTTACAGCAATTTTAGGACGCCAACTTATAACCTTATATTAGTTCAATATGTGGTTTTGATGGGGACAAATTAAACAGGTGTTTAGTTTTTTGTATAATAAATTTCTTATCCATGACCACAAAAATTTTGACTAATATAAATTAGATGAATTTACCGAAAAGATAAGACTTTTTTTTTTCGTATTTCTTTATATATAATATTAAAACTCAAAATTTTATTTGAAAAAATTCTAACTTCTTACCGCTTAAACGAATAAAAATTGAAAAATAGGTGTTTAGTTTTAATTGTAGTTGCATTAGGCTTCAATGGAATATTGTAGTTTTTGCAAAACATGCAATTCTCGCACCATTTGGTGCAACTTTTTATTTTAATTGTCTAAGTTGAAATAATTAATCATCTCCATTTCTGCAATACAAGTTAGAAAACTGCAAAATAATTCTAAAATGGAAGTTTAGAATGTCTCTTGAATCTGGTCGTAAAATGTAATATGCAATAAACCTGAGATGCACCAAACAAGGCTCAAACTTTCATTTTTTATCTTTTATTTTTTATTTTTTGAGAAAAATAGGAAATTCATTAACCAGAGCTCTCATGAGCTAAATTTGAAACAAGACTAGTAGGAGGAAGTAGTCATTCCTGAATGTCATTCGTAGCCAAAGCAGCCTGAGCACAAGCATAGGTTGCAACATTAGTTGTTCTACGAATGAATCTAAGATGCACATTTCTTTTTAATGGCTATGCTTAAAGTTGTTTGAAGCGTTTTTAATTAGGTGCAATTTGTCAAGGCAAGATGATGCTTCATGTATGAAATGAAAAATCTTCTATCATTAAAAAAAAAAAGTAAAAATAACAAAAAAAAAATTATAAAATGCTCAGTCCATAACTTCAACAGCAAATGTGATAATTCAGATGAATGAAACTGAAAGTGTCAACAAAAAGAAAAACTTGTAAAGAGAGTTTGAGATATATAATAGCAATCTATACTTATTTACCTTTTTTAAACAAATCTTAAATTGGTTTATGAGGTGTCTGTACAACTTTATCTAAGAAAAATAGAAGGGAATAAGTTACTCTAAGATCCTGTATTAAGTAAGATAACAATGCTACATTAGGTAATGTTGATACTCATTTGCAATCCTGGTCCTGATGAGTAGATAGATCAGTTCAGGCCTGGCTACTGATTTTCTTCACCCAAATATTCCTGGCAGCAGAGATGTTGATGATCTTGAATAGCGTTCAAGGAGTGATAAAACTCTTGCGGCCTTCCTCCCAATCTGGCTACTATCTTCGTGGACATTCCGGCCAGTCAGACTAATAAGACGCAACCTAGTTGCTGATTTATAGTATTCCACCATGTCCCTTGACAGAAATACCTTCTCTAAGAATCCCAATGCCTCTTCTTTTAAAAAATCTGTTCCCCAATTTAAAATATCTATTACAGGCTTTATGGCATCATGCTCATGCAGCACATTGGCCCCTCCGTTAGGAGAACCTTGTTGAACCAGTGTGGAAAGTGTCTGAATTGCCTCATGAGCAGTCGCAGGAACCTCACCGTGTAAGAGCTCCACTAATGCAGGCAATGCATTTGCCTCCATTAGACAAAATGTAGTTCTCACACTGCAGATGCCTGCATGTGCTGGGCATACATGAGGACGTGTTGGCTGAAAACACCAGAATCCAGTTGGTCTGGATACAACAACGAGCTTCGGGGTGCTCATGGAAAGATCACCAATAAGAGCAGCTGCTCTTGCCTTTGCTGTTACAGAACCAGTTCCCAGTAAGTTTACAAGTAAAGGGTAGGCTCCTTGTTCAACTACAATCTGCTGTGACTCGAGATTTGCAGGATCTGTGAACCTGAAGAGTGCACTTAGAGCATTTTCTTTTGCTTCCATGGGCCCTGTTCTTATAATATTTACTAGCGCATTGATCCCTTCCAATTCAATTAGCTTCATAGTTAGAGTTACCTCAGATTTCGGGAGATTGGCTAATAAGCCCGCAGCGGCCTTCTGCACATCACTTTTGTCATCACTCTCAAGAAATCCCACCAATGCCTCGAGTCTTTTTGGCTTAAGCAAGTATTCCACTACTCCTTGCAGTTCATGATGGGAGAATAGGAAGAGAAGATTAATGGCAATTTCACGAATTTCTGTGTCCGTGTCATCAAGAAGAGGAAGTATTAAAGAAACACCATGGGCAGTGAGAACTGCAGTCTTAACCAACCCTGGCTCAAGCTTGCATATCCCAAGAAGTGCACGTAAGGCATGCCTCCGAACATTGTGGGATGAGCTCGGGACCTGCTGCAAAGCTAACAAATTGGTGATAATTGATTCTAACTCAAGCCGATTTCCGTTTTCATCAACAAGAAATTTAAGTCCATCATCATCAGAAGAAAATTTCTCAAGGATTTCAGCACATTTTACTATAATAATTGTCCGTATATGGGGAGAGAACATTAGATTTAAAACAAGAGGAAGCCCACCAGCAGAAGAAATGAGCTCTTTGTTAGCATGGCAATCAGATAACTTAACCAAGGCAGACAAGGAAAGTTCTTTTGATTCAATACTGCCCGAACCTGCCATTTCAAGCAAAGGAGGTATCATCCCTTCCTCACCTAGTAGCTTTAAATTCGAATCAACCAATTCCATATTAACTATAGCTTTGACCATTGATATCCTTGAAGACTCAGGACCTGAAAATTTTAGAAGGACAAAAACAATATGATTAACTTTTCACTCCAAGGACAATAGTCGGTCAATTACTATTAAGCTACAAACAGACAAACAACTAAGGAAAAGTTGAAGATATAGTTAGACGTCCATGGAACAAAAACCACAAGCACTATTGAGTCTCATGTTATATATAGTCTTGAATGGATATGCTCGGTAGGTAGTAGCTTCATTGACCTTACAGCATCATAGCCTACACTTAAGAAATGTCTTATACAACAAGCTATAACAAAGTGGCTAGTAATGTAATAGGCACCTAGTTATTTAACTAACTTACATTAAGCAGCAAGTGACATAGTTGTTTCACTACTTTACCCTGTATGGAAGATCTTTGCAATTGATCTGCTCAGATCAGTTATGAGCCATAAATTATGGCCTAAGTATATTCTTTTTTTCTTTTTGTTCTTTAGACACTATCGCTTAATAAAATTTGGCACTGTAATGAATTCTCACACATAGCATATTTTTGAACAGTTGATAACTTGCAGAACCAGCCAAAGATTGTTTTCCTATTACTTTAGTTTGTAAATACTTACACATCTATTATTGTAGTTTTTCTATTCATATTCAGGTTCTTGTATTCCTTTTATCTTTCATGACTAAGGAGAAGTCAAAGAAGATAACGTTATTAGCCAACTCTGAGCCCTAACTTCACAGCACAAAGAAACAGTCCAGTGGCTTCTGTAGTTATTTCTTTTTACTTATGATAATGGAATATTTGATTTGTTGAATTTCATTTATAAGGTATTTTTCTAATGCTAGTAGTATCTCTTATCTGTGCTCTCTTTCCCTTATTTGATCTACAATACAGAAAGGGATGACAACTAAATAAAGCATTTGAATATGTCAGTACTTGTAACTTGGAGATTTAGTTACTGGGCCTGCTCTATCCAAGTACCTTGACATCCCTAATTTCTCTGCTCTCTAAAAGCCAAAAGAAATTTTCAATAATTTAGTCCTACACCATCAAAATAACACAAAAAGATAGGCTCTACTAATTTGTCCCACATTACAAATACTTTCACGGTCTGAGACTTGGGAAGAAGTTATGCCCTTCTCCAAGCAGGAAATGACATTATATTAAATTACATTTGGCATCGAACAAAAGATAGCATCTCAATAAGAATAGATGGGAAAAGTTTTCTAACCTTGTACAATCCGCTCAACAAGTGGCTTATACCAGCCTGACTTTGCAGCACGAGAAATATTCTCTTCATCAATTTCAAAAAGTTTATTCATGATTTTTTCTGCATAAACAGCAGATTCCCTGACAGGACCATTCAAAAGGGTGACAAGGAATAGAATTGCACTGCATTGTTGAGAAAGTTTCCTGCACACAGACACATTCCAACCAGATCTGTCTTGCAACAACTCAAATAGCAATTCCACTGCAGCCTTTGAGATGATGGTGTCACGTGCTAAGCATGGAACAATGTGATCCCATCCCTCATAGTTGACCACTTTTTCCTACAACATTTGATTCAGAATTTGAATTTAGTACACCAAAGGTTAATTTTTGTTTTTGTTATACATTCTTATTGAATGAATAATATATATTGTCAAATAGAGTAGATAAAAGCACATGCTATTGTTACAAACTAAAACCTTGGAACTTCAAGTTATTAATGATTATAAAGCTTATAAGAAAGCAGCAATAGAATGAACAGACAATGCAGGCATGTATTCAAAGCAAAATTTTAGTTAATTCATTTCTCTACATCTATAATTACTCTACTCTCTTTTTTTTTTTTTTTTTTTTTTTTGCATCACATTGTTAAAATGATCATGAAGCACAACAAGTGTAAGCACAATAAACTAAAAGAATGTTATATAAGATGAGAGGATGTCTAAGAACTAATTTTCTGGAAGATTCAAATATGCCTCAGTATTATTCTGATATACAATCATATGCTTACCTTATTCCTTGTATGCCCTTCAACAATACCCTTTAAAGTAACTAATATCTTCCACTTTACATCTTTGTTGCGAGAACTCCCAAGGATAGAAATGACAATATCCGTTAGGCCTGCAATTGAGATCCAATCCTTGTTTATAGAATTCTCTCTCATAAGATCCTGCATGTGACTTAGGGCATCTTCCACAGAAGAGTCCACATCTGATAACAACTTTGCCCGACAAACTCTGATTCTAAGGCAGTAATTCAGTTCTCTCCATTCCTCTATTGATTGTCTAAGAGGAAGGTTAGACCTCAAAGTTGTATCTGCAAGAATCTCACCAGTTTCTGGGTCAGTTCTGTCTCCACGGTCAAACCAAGCTTCAATGGCAGCTCTCTCACATGTAGTACCAGTGCAAAGGCTAACAGGATCATCCATTACGTTCCCATTTATATGACAAAGGAAAGGACTGAGAGGCAGTATATATTCCTCCCTCTCATCATATCGCTCAATAACCTGAACCCTCTGAAAGTACTGCTTCTTGACTTCTTCATAATCTCTTGCAGCATCAGCTCGAGAAAGCAGCTCAATAACCTGCTCCAAGAAGAGAACGTCAGCCCTTTCTTTCCGGTTGGCAGCTTCTTCTTTTTCCTTTCTAAAGCTTGCTAGCTCTTTGCTAATCTCCGAAGGTTCTACAGGTACCCCAACTGCCCGGGCTATTTCTTCAAGCATGTCATTTGCAAATCCCTGATCAAGCTTCTGATCACGAAGACCCTGATTTAACTTGTCAACAATTTGAAGCTGAGAATATGATGCTTCAAGTTCTACCCTTTGCATTTCATTATGTAGCCTATTCACCTGGTCCGATATCCCTGCAAGCACTTCAGTATTTGCAAAGGATAATGCAGCTAAAGACCTCCCAATATCCCTCGTTACTTCTTGTACTTCGTTCACAATGTGCCGACACTTTAACAGTAAGTAGAAACGGGCTCGATTTTTGTACTTCTCAACCAAGTTATTTGCCTTCTTGACATCTGATTCAAGGATTTCAAGTGCTAGCCTGGCTGCTTGAGAATCATTCAATTTCTGAAGCTGCAATTCTTTTAGCACAGGTTCAATGTCAAACAGATGCTTAGACAGAACCTTGAAACTTTTTGTCTCAATTACAACATCTTTCGCAGCCTGAGCTGTTTTAAGGACCTGATTTGTCAGCACAGCCAAAATGGTTCCTATAGGTATGAGCTCCAGTGCCATTTATTCCAGTCCCCTAGTGAAACTACAACCAAAAAAGGATGGTGTTACTTGTCCCTTAATATAATGCAAATCTTGTACCTTGAAGAAATTCTTTCTGCCGCATGCTTGTGTACTGTATAACCCGTAGAGGAAAAAGTTATACAAATATATATATACACACACACACACATATACATATAGCTAAAACTCAAATGCAAGTGCAGTTTATACCACTCATGCACACTAATGATTTTATTGAGCTAGAAACAGAAGATGCACCAAGTAAGGACAGGTTAACAATGAGGTCAAAAAGCCGGTGGTCACAAAGCAAAGCAGCTTCTCTACCTTCCCCGGTTTCCATTAACTTTCCATAAGGATTTTTTTTTTTTTAAAAATACCTTGCAGCTAAGAAATATGGCAACCGCTGTATATCTACTAAATTCTTTCTAATTCTTTACTGATTTATGAACTTTAACGTTTCACACATTAAAAAACTATAATTTATTCATCCTAAATCTTACCAAGGCATGAAATACATAACAAAATCCAACTCCATCAATTAGGAACTAGACGTAACAACTAATTTTTTTATTATTATAATCACACTAATGTAGGCATCTTGAAAAAACAAAAAAAAATACAGGCATCAATATTTAATGATTTAGTGAAAAAATAAATCCTGAGAAGTGATAGATTCACGAGTAAGAAATATTAGATGAATTTGTGATCATTGCGTTTGGAGATGATAAACTGGATATCTAATAAGCTCCTCCGAAGGTATTTGTGTTAGATATAAATAAAGTATGGATACAATCTAGGGGACTAGGCATAATATCATCACTAGCTCCACTAGTGGCATAGACATCATTTCATTTCAACCAACCAAGTAAACTGAACTATGCAAACAAATTCAAGCAAAAACCATGACTCCAAAAAGCAGACATTCCAGCTATCACATTAAAAACAGACACAAACCCAGTTCATAAAAACATCCACAATGCAAATACTATAGATATACAACAACTGAAATTGACAATCACTAAAAAACAAAAGCAGCAGCAAAATTCTTTAGTCAATCTTAATGCCCCTTAAAGGCAAAGAGAAAATGCCAAAGAAAAAGAAAAAAAACACCGCAACTAAAAGCAAAAAGCATGAATCAAAAGAACCCACAAGCTAAAATAACTAGACGCTGAACTGGGTATGATAATTTCGTCTAAAACAACCGAAACAAATACAGAAGGAAGCAAGAAGCATAAAATTTACCTCTTCTTGATGAGTCTTCTCCAGGCAGAATCAGTAGCGGAAAACTGAAAAATGAAACAAAGAAATGACAAGAAAGGAACTCCGTTTCTTGTCCATTGGCGTTTCGTTGGTCTCTACATCCTGCCTCTTGACGTGTCAGCTTCAAGTCAATGCACATTTTTTAGAGGGAACATTTCTTTGCTTCTTCTTGAAAAGATTTCTTTATCGACGCGGGACTCTTGAAATTTTCTTGGAAAGTTCAACGTGGAAAGTATAAGGACCTGTTTTTTCTTTTTTAAAATTTTTAGTCCTCTCAATTTATGCTATATTATTCATTAGTACAAAAGTAGTCTTTTTCTTTTTTTTTTTAAGAAAAAAAAATTGGAATAATTACAAATTTGATATCTCAACTTTTGTGATTTTTCTATTTGAGTGTCTGAACTTTTTTTTTTTTTGCAATCAAGTGTCTAAACTTTAAAAAATCATACCAATATAGTGTCTTCAGCAGATTTAATATTAATTAGGTGCTGAGTCACATCAATATAACCTACTTTTATCTCACTTATTAGTCATGTCATGTACCGCATGTATTGCATTATTTAAAAGACAAAATTAACCTTATTAAAGATTATAAATTGACAAAAATAACATGACCATTAACTTCTGCCGCAGACATTAAGGGTAACCGAATAAGGGTAATTTTATCCTTTAAATAATGCAACACTTGTGGCAAATGACATGGTTAATGACTGGGATAAAAGTAGATCTCGTTTGATATGACTGAGCACCCAGTCAATATTAAATCGGCCAGAGACACTACATTAGTTGGCTTTTCTAAAGTTTAGACACTTTATTGTAAAAAAAAAAAAAAAAGTTTAGACACTCAAATAGAAAAATCACAAAAGTTGAGACATCAAATTTGTAATTTTTTCATTCAATTTTAGAAAGAGGAAATTTTACCCGATTTCCGGTCAATGGCCAGTAATTTTATGGAAAATTGA
>CATIWM010688128.1:0-10450 GCA_949671775.1 Mallotus repandus
CAGCTACAACCATAACAGAACAGTTTCAAGCCCAAAATCCATCGTTTAGGGCTTCAAATTTTTGTTTTAGCTTTTATATTTATTTTGGTGGTTTAGTTTGGATTTTTGCAATTTTCAGCTATGGTTTTTTCCTAGACTGTGTTTGTTTGTTATTTTTGGATTTTTTGAGATATTTTTATTGAGTTAATAATAAAAATTTCTATTTTCCCCAAATATTCACGGACCCGACAGCCCTGGAATATTTAAATCGTTTAGATTTTGAAACTATTGCGCAATGCGGGTTCTGAAGAGTCTAACTTTCAGGTCCGATTGAACTGCGAGGCCCATAATATATCAAAACGAAGCTGGCTTAGAGACCTACAAGTGGCGTTACCACTACAATTGTAACACAACAATTTCAGGCCTAAAATCCATCGTTTAGGGCTTCAAATTTTAGTTTGAGCTTTTATGTTTATTTTTAGGATTTGTTTTGGATTTTTGCAATTTTCAACTAGGGTTTTGTCCTATACAGTGTTTTTTTGTCATTTTTAGATGTTTTGTGACAGTTTTGTTGAGTTAATGATAAAACTTTCTATTTTTGCCAAATATTCATGGACCAGATAGCCCTGAAATATATAAAGCATTTAGAAGCAATCTTGTACAAAACTACAATGTACAATAAAAAAAGTAGAAAAAAATTATGCTACTTACTCGATGACTCGTGTATAACTTGAATGAGAAATGTTTATTAAATGGTTGAAGTATGAATTTAATGACCACTCATGCATGCCCTAAATATGAAACACTTGATTAAATAGTTGAATGTATTCCATTGAATTTGACAATTTATGAAAAGCTATGAACCGTTAGAGTGGATGGGTTGGGGCTTCTGTGGGGTGCATGATTACCCTTGCTTGTAGAAATAAATGTTATAATTAATATAACCTACCTTTTAGCCTAATTATTTTTCATTTTTTACAAAAATAACAATTCTATTTGGAAAGTTTTGATATATTATTATTTTTGTTGATTTTTTCGAGAAGCCATTAATGACTTTTTCAATATATATATTAATTTTATATATGTTTTTGTAATTCCACAAGTGCCAAGAGGGGGATGAATTGGCTTTTTGAGAAATATGAAAAATTTTGATTTTTCAACCAAGAGCAAACTAAAAACAGAATTAGAGCATAATGAAATGAGGAAAATGAGCAAGAAAAACATAAGGAATTATAGAGGTTCGGCCCTACAAGCCTACGTCCTCTCCTCAATCACAAGTTAAGAATTTCAATCCACTATCAATCTACTTCAAGGTGTAGATCAAACCTTACAAGCTTAAATCAAAGCTACCCAAGTGTTTTCCAAGGCTCACACTCCAACCTAAGTGTTTTTACAAGGCTCACACTCTAACCCAAGTGTTTTCCAAGGCACACACTCCAACCTAAGTGTTTTTATAAGGCTCACACTCTAACCCAAGTGTTTTCAACGGCTCACACTCAAACCCAAATGCTAAGAACAATCCTCTAAGCTTACAAGTGTTTAAATCCTAATCCCAACTCACTCAAACTTACTATTGAGCTATTAAATGATGGTATTAAACACTCACCAACCCACACTCAAGAACGCTCTTAAGATAGATGAAAATTACAAGAATTAAAGATGAAGATCTTGGGTGGTTAAAGATGAAATTCAAGAGTAAATGCTCAAAGATGGCTTTCAATATGTTTGCTCAACTATATTCCTTCCCTCTAGCTCAAATCAGAGTTTTATTTATATCCGCATAGAGAAAAATAGCCATTGGAGGTGCATTTAATGCAATTAGAGTCGTTTGAACCACCAAAATAAAAGTCCTCTACAAGCATGTCATGATTGATGACAAATCGTCATTGGTCATGAGAGTCTAGCACCAAGATACAGCTTAGAAAAATCTCGTGCTTTCATAATCTTCGGTGATAACACTGGTGATGAAAGTTTCTGCCTGTTTTAGGTTCATTGAAATTTGGATTTTCATAATTGTGCTAAAAAAATTTCTTCGATGATTGAGATTTGTTTGTGACCATTAAAAATGAAGATTTCCATCATCGTTGACCAAAATTGATTTTCCATTTTTGTTGAAAATTTTGATCTTTGATTTTAACACTGTCATCACTCATGACAAGTCTGCAGACTTGAAAATATGGCAACTTGATTTTCATTGTTTGAATTTGAGCTTAAGTATTGCAATATTAATAGACCTGAATATAAACACTCAACACACAAATTAAATGTAATTTTACTTAATTATTTGTGACAATATAAAATTGATTATTTTACCCCTCAAGGTTCAACAATCTCCCCCTTTTTGATAGTAACAAACAATTATGTAAAATTAGGCTAAAAATTAAAAGGAATTTCTCCCCCATAAAATGAGCCTAAAATTAAAATTACAACAATCATTAAACAAGTCCATTTCGCATATTTGAGCAACAATTCATTTACCACTAACCATAATTGATAATGTATATCTAAAGTTCAACATATCAACTAAAAAACAATCATTCCAAAAATATATGGATATCCATAACATTTGCCAAACACAATATAACCAACAATTGTTCCACCATAATATCCACAAAATCAAAATATATTCATCAACCAACAATTCATAAAATCCAAATTATATTCAAGAATAAATCTCCCCTTTCAAACATAAACACTTTCTTAACCATAAAAACCTTTTTCTCCCCAAACACAATTCAAAACATTTTACATTTTCTCCCCCTTTGTGACTATCAAAAACAACAAGAGAGAAAGAGAGGAGACAAAAGGAAAATTATGGCAATCACAGTTATAGCCAGTGACAGTTCAGTTTACAAAAAAAAATAATCAACTTTCAAAGGCAACAAAAAAAATCATGACCTGACAGTTCAATTTACACAAAAAAATAATCAACTTTCAAAGGCAACAAAAAACATCATCACCTGGAAAATATACCATAATATATATATCCAAAAATTTAACCATAAATTAACCATGAGGTTATCAAAAAAATCAATGTCCCTATCAAGGCCATATCAAATGCAACAAATTTTGCAAATTTAACGTCCACAAATTAATATCAATATCCATAAAACAATATTTAATAACCAACATTTCCAAACAAATCACACTTGCAATTTAACCAAAAAAATTTCATAAATACCAAATAAATACTAAATATCCATAAACATCAAATATCCATGTACACACAATAGGATACCAAAATACCAAGATAACTAAGCTTAGCCTATTCTCCCCCTTTATTGCTATAAAAAATAATTAGGCAAAGGAGGAGCTACTGTCCAAGGCAGTAAACAGAGCATCAAAAAAAGATATATCCCACAATAGAAAGGCATCAACCAATTCAAGTTCTTACAAAGACTTGAAAAACTAAAAACGGCCTTAAAATAAACAAAATTATGATATGATATGCATGATGCAGAGTGCAAGATGCTAAAGGAGGTTGGTCTTCAAGAAAGTTACATCAGTAGCTTCCTCATCTCCCTTAGGAGCTTGGAATTTTGGTGCACTTCTTAGAGGTTGAAGGAGCTTCAACTTCGGCCAATTTTTGAAACTCCATGAAATCAATATCATGCCAAAAGTTTTGCCCTCTTTGTCCACTTCATGCTAAATTGTATGCCTCAACTTAAATTTTGCCAGATTTGGCAATAGCAATAGTCCATAAGAGATCTGCAAATAGTTTAGCCAAGACCAAATTCTTCTTCCTTTTCTTTTTCCATACCAAAGCACAAATACTTCCAATTTTTGGACATTTATACGTTCACCTCTAGCCAACATGGAATACAACACAAATTGATGTGGGTATTTATGCACAAAGGAGATCAGACTTGAACTCTTAGCAATTCTAGGTTAAAATTGATATTCACCAGTGAGTTCGTTCCATGTACTATTCTTCTCAACTTTAATTTATCAAGCAACTCTCTCATATTCTCTTCATGTCCTAGTCTTCTCACACATTTTCAAAAAAAAATCGAGTGGAAAGAATCAGATGAGATTTTAGCATAAAATACCTTTCTTTTTGCTCTTTAGTTGCAAGTGAAGACATTAATGAATCAAATGGGCCCCTTTTATGTATAATTTTTAGCTTTATTCTCTTCTTTATTAGCTCCTTGGAGGTGGACAAGGTGACAGATGTGAAAAAGAAAGAAAGGATGATGAATGATGATTATGAAATGATGTGGATTTAGGTTTAAACCATGGAGAGAAAAGGAATCTTGAGAAAAAGAAAAAATAGGTTAAAGACAGAAAAGGAGAAAGCGGGCGGCTCTAGGAAGAAGAAGATGGGTTAGGATAAAAAAAAGGGTAAATTGCTATATGCCCCCTGTGTTTTGGCCTAATACACTATTTCATCCCTGACATTTGAAAAAATACTTATTCATCCCTGACATTTTTAACAGTTAACACTTATTAGTCCTCTGTCAGGGATGAAATAGTACACGAATTTGCAATGTTATGGATGAATTAATATTTTTTTAAATGTCAGGGATGAAATAGTGTATTAGGCCAAAACACAAAGCACAAATAGTAATTTACCCATAAAAAATGCTTTAAATACCCAAGCACTAACCCTAGGCATGTCACAGGTGATGAAAGAAGTGTCATGACTGATGAAAAAAAAATATATTTTACCATAGTTAAAGCTCATTTGTTCACCACTAATGACATAAAGAGATATGATGATGAATAAGTAGTCATTAAAAAAATTCATGATAAATTTAATGACAAAAATAATGAGAATTTACTACACCAAAAATAATTTTGAATAGAAAACATGAATTTATTTGAATCAAGAAAAGAGCCTTCACTGCTAGTAACAGAAGTATCATGATCATGAATTAAATTCAGAATTTTCAAAAAATAAGCTTTGAACTTGAGTTGAGCCATTTTAAACACAATAAGGACTAATTCAATATTGCACTACAATCAATCAAAATTCAAGGATATAACAAATTAACTACTCAAGGTAAACAATTGATTATAATGACATAAGCAAACATATATTATAATGAGTTACCATCCAAATGAGAGATGAGGTTGGCCTTCTCGGCCATATGCCTTCAACATCCACCATTTAGATACCATTTTTCTTTGCACATTGTGGATTCCACGCACACCTACAAGAAAATGCTTCATCGCACCTTAGGTACCCAAATGTACTTGGGTCCTTGGGGGTTAGCATTGAAGGATTCATCATTTAAGTAACCTAAATGAGTCCTTCCAATATAACATTTAAAATTCTTATGCCCCATTACACCACAATAATGGCATCTAACATTTTGTGCATTCTCTTTCATTTTAAAACTATGAAAACCATGAGAATGAGCATAATTGTATTTCCCAGGCTTGGGTCCTTTTGAGTTATTTGCTATAGACTTGTTAGTCTTAATTCCGTTAGACTTTTTAGGTCCATTGGTTTTAAGACTAGGTCTTTGATAAACCTTAGTAATTGGAGTACTAGGATTTGCATTCTTTGAGGAACTAGCATGAAATTTTTTGAAACCAATTCCATTTTTAGATTTCAAAGCAGTGAAAGACATAGGAATCATGCCATCAAAAATTTCTTTTCCTTTGTTAAATCTAGAAATGGACTCCTTAAGATTGCCATTTTCTTTTTCTAAAAATATATTTTGTTTAATAAGTTTATCATTTTCTTTAGCAATCTCAATTTTCTTAGAATTACTTTCATTCAATGAATTGGTTAACTCTTCATTAGAGGACCTTGAGTTCTTAAGTTCTTCTTGTAGAGTTTTAACTATTTCTTTGAGTGAATTAATTCTAGATAAATATTTATCACATTTATGCTTCAATTTTTCACCAGCAAATAATATTTCATCATTGGATTTAAAGTCCAGAGTTACCTTATCACTTGAAGGTTCCTCGAAGGCTAAGAAGCAAAGATTTAAAACTTCTCCATCGGTTTCATCATCACTAGACTCACTCAAATCATCCCAAGTTGCTTTAAGTGCTTGCTTCTTTTCCTTCTTATGCTTATTATCTTTCTTGAAGGATTTCTTCAACTTTGGGCATTTAGATTTAATATGAACCTATTTGTTGCATTCATAGCAAATCATTTGATCATTCTTTCTTAATTCTTGCTTCTTGAATCCCCTTTTCTTCTTTATGAAGAGATTTCTTACCTTTCTTAAGATTAATCTTTATTCTCACTTGAGACATTATCACTAGGGTCTCTAGTTGTCTTGAAAGCAATGCTTTTGTCATTCTTGGCCATTTTTCCTCCATCACTTGATTCATTTTGATTTCATGGGTGAGAAGCTTCCTAAGAAGTTCATCAATAGGTAGAATAGAAAGATCATTTGCTTCTTTAATTGAGGCCATCTTAGCTTCCCAAACCTTTTGAGGCAAACTCATAAGAATTTTGTTGTTGCCATCTTCATTTGAAAATTTCTTACCAAGTTTCCTCATAGAGTTGATGAGAGTGATAAGCCTACTATACATATCATAAATTTTCTCATAGGGCTTCATCTCAAACAATTTATACTCTTTTCTAAGCATTTACAATTTTTTATTCTTGAGTTGATTAGTACCTTTATGTTTGGTCTTTAGACATTCCTAAATTTCTTTAGCAGATCTCAAATGCTCTATTCCATTGTATTCTTCCCTGCTCAAGCCACAGTAGAGGATGGTGATTGCCTTTCTATTTTTCAAGTTAGCTTTTAATTGTTCATCACTCCATTGCTTTCTAGGAATAGTCACCTCATTGCCTTCATTGTCTTTCTTTGCTGGAGGACTCCAACCTTCTTCAATAATATCCCATAAATTAACACCTTCACTATCTAAGAACATCTCCATTTTGTTTCTCCAATAAGCATAATCGGTACCATCAAAAAATAGAGGTCTTGTGTAGCTAAGACCATGAACATTGGGGGCGGCAATAACTTGACCTATGAAGGCCATGATCTTTAATCCAAGATGATCAAATCTTCAACAGTGGAGACCAATGCTCTGATACCAAATGTAATTCCACATGTGCCAAGAGGGGGGGGGTGAATTGGCTTTTTGAGAAATATGAGAAACTTTGATTTTTCAACCAACAGCAAGCTAAAAACAAAATTAGAGCACAATAAAATGAGGAAAATGAGCAAGAAAAACACAAGGAATTATAGAGGTTCGGCCCTCCAAGCCGACGTCCTCTCCTTAACCACAAGTTGAGAATTTTAATCCACTATCAATCTACTTCAAGGTGTAGATCAAACCGTTACAAGCTTAAATCAAAGCTACCCAAGTGTTTTCCAAGGCTAACACTCCAACCTAAGTGTTTTCATAAGGCTCACACTTTAACCCAAGTGTTTTCAATGGCTCACACTCAAACCCAAATGCTAAGAACAATCCTCTTAGCTTACAAGTGTTTAAATCTCAATCCCAATTCACTTAATCTCACTATTGAGCTATTAAATGATGGTATTAAACACTCACCAACCCACACTCAAGAACAATCTTAAGATAGATGAAAATTACAAGAATTAAAGAAGAAGATCTTAGGTGGTTAAAGATGAAGATCTTGGGTGTTAAAGATGAAATTCAAGAGTAAATGCTCAAAGATGGCTCTCAATATGTTTCCTCAACTCTATTCCTTCCCTCCAGCTTAAATCAGAGTTATATTATATCCTCATAGAGAAAAATAGTTGTTGGAGGTGCATTTAATGCAATTAAAGCCATTTGAACCACCAAAATAAAAGTCCCCTGCACGCGTGTCATGACTGATGTGCGTATTATTTACGTATTTTAGAGTTAAATTTTAATAAATTTTAAATAGGAAATAATTTAATTTAAATAGTTTTTGGGTCTAATAAGGAGTTTGTTAGTAATTAGTATTTGATTAGGATTTTTATTATTACTTATCTATTTAGGAAGATATAATTAGTTTTTAATTAATGTTTATCTTTTGTTTGTAGGTGGACCCACCAATTAAGGAAAAAGGAAGAATTTAAAGTTGAATTGTCAAAACTTCCAAAAGCTTCAAGCAAGCCATATTTAAGCCATGCAAGCCAAATTATATTTGGATAATTAAGAAGTCGTGAGAAGATCAAAAAGTCTCCTCTTTTGCAAATTAAGAAGTTTTGAGACCAAAGTGGACTCTTCCTAACCCTAGTTCTATATAAAGGAAATTAAAACACCTTTTGACAATGAACAGAGAGACAGTGAAGAGGGGAGATGCAAAAAGATAGAGAGACGGCTAAAGGATTCGACATTTGTTTATCAACTTTATTTTTCATCTTTCTATTTTTCTTAATATTTTGTTCATGGATTTCTCTATAGCCATGCGCAACTAATTTTCTTTTAGAATCTTGGTTAGGAGTAGCTATTCCATTATATGAATTGAACACAAGTACTTTTATTTAATTTGAATTTCAGTTAATTCTTTGTGTTGCAATATTATCTAGTTATCATTCCAGGCATGTTTGATTGCTTGTTTATGGATAAATTCACCAACGAGAGTTATGGGAATTTATTAGCTTAAGAACACTTAGAACTTAGATCACTCGACCATAAGAGTAGGCGAGCTCTTCGGGGAGTCACGACAGTTTAATCACGGTGACAAACTAATTGCTAAAAATCTTAATGAAGTAGGATTAACTTATTAATCATGAGAGCAGGTTAGATTTTAATCCTTGCATGCTTAATTGAACTTGAGAGAGTCTTTAGGTAATTTAGAGCAATTACCCTTAACTAAATTCAAAAGATTATTTATTTTATAACGTGTTCAAGATTAGAATGGAATAGTGAAACTAAACCTAGATTCTAAGTATTAAAAATCTGATTTCAGTTTAGTTCATTTAAGTTGTTATTTAAATTTTATAATTACTAAAATTCTTTTACTCGGTTTGCTAGCTAAGTTATAGGTAAAAATAATTGGTAGTCAATATACAGTCCTCGTGGGAATGATATCTTATGTGCTACAATCACAACTCGTGCGCTTACGAGTTTTGAGAGCAACAAGTTTTTAGCGCCGTTGCCGGGCACTGGCAATATTGATATTGATTCAATTTTTACTTTTCTTAGACTAGTAGTTTTTATTTCCTTCGTAATTATTTTCTTTCCCTTTATTTTCAGGTACTTTGTAGTGTATGAACAGTCGGTGTCAGGGAGCTAATTTTGAAGAATTTAATCCTGAAATCGAAAAGTCTTGTTAAAAGAATCAGAAGGAAAAATGTAAAAAAGATAAAAAATCATGGTCGAAGACCAAGCAGCACAGGATATTAGGAATCATGCTCTCCAAGAGTACACAATGCCTAATCCAGGTGATAATTTGAGTAGCATTATGAGACCAACGGTGGACGCTAATAACTTCGAGATCAAACCGGCGATTATCCAGATGGTTTCACAATTCCAGTTCGGGGGTCTCCCAAGTGAAGATCCAAATGCTCATCTGGCTCAATTCTAGGAAATTTATGATACCTTCAAGATGAACAGAGTTGGTCCGGATGCAATCAAACTCATATTATTTCCTTTCTCTTTGAGAGATAAAGCTAAGTTGTGGTTGAGTTCTCTTGCACCACAATCGATCACTACTTGGGATGTATTGTCCAAGGCATTTTTAAGTAAGTATGTCCCACCAAGCAAGACGGTAAAATTCAGACAAGAGATTACTAGCTCCACCCAACATAGTAGTGAATCTCTTTATGAGGCTTGGGAGAGATATAAGGATTTGTAGAGACAGTGTCATCACTATAGGGTTCCACAATGGTTACTTATCCAGACCTTTTATCAAGGGCTCACCGAACCAATGAGGATTACCATAAATGCTACAGCTCAAGGCTCCTTCATGAGCAAAACACCCAAGGATGCCTACAACTTGCTGGAAACCATGGCGTCTAACAACTATCAGTGGCATGGTGAATGAAGTGTACTAAGGAAAGTTGCAGGACTGCATGAGGTGGATAGTTGGAACCTCCTTAACGCCAAAATTGATAGGCTCACTAAAAAGCTGGAGGCGACTACAAAGATTTCCAATCCCATGATTGTGTATTCCTGTGAGCACTATGGAGGAGGACATGCATCTTTCAAATGTCAGGGAGGTTTTTCTCAGGATTGCTCTATTGAGCAGTTAAACGCATTCAACAATTTCCAGAGAAATCAAGGGAATCCCTACTCTAATACTTATAATCCAAGCTGGCGAAACCATCTAAATTTTTCATGGTCTAACCAAGGAGGAGTGCAAAACAATAACCCAGGTTTTAAACAGACCCCTCCTGGATTTCAGCAGAAGACTACCTTCCCTCAACAACAGGAACCAAAGTCTAACCTTGAAGTCATGATGGAAAAGTTCCTCAAAGATCAAGAGAGGTACCAAAAAGACCAAGAGGAGCAACGCAAAGCAATAAAAAAATTTACTTCTCAAGTGGGACAACTTTATGCCCACAATAAGATGCTGGAAAATCAAATCATAGCTCAAGAATCAAGATCAAAGTAG